>DWKL01000260.1:0-21022 GCA_018249415.1 Phareas burnsi | reverse complement strand
GTGACGCATCTATTTACAACCTCAAACGGAACTCCGTTTTCGTTTGAGGTTGAATGTGGGTGTCCATGGGCTGTGGTAACCACTTAGCATCAGGTGGCTTGCATGTTCGTTTGCTACTTTACAAACATAAAAAAAAAGCTAATCTCTGAACACTTTACCGATTGCCTTGATATAATGACACTGCCTGCATATGAATGCACGCGTGTGTTTATAATTCCGTTATGTAGATGTTAAGTCTATCGTGGGAAAGAATCCTTTAAAAAAACGCTATCTGAAATGTGCTGTCTCTTTTTCGTTTATTCCAATTAATTTTACCGAATCACAGCAACGCGTGGTCGGTTGCAGTTCATCATCATCGTCAACCCATTAATGTCCCACTGCCGCACGGGTGATAATCTCAGAATAAGAAGGCCTAAGCCATAGTTCACCATGCTAGACAAGTGTGGGTTGGCAGATTTCGTCCACCTTTGAGAACTTTACAGAGAGCCCTAGTTGTGTACGTTTCCACACGATGTTTTCCTTCCCCGTTAAATCAAGTGACAATTAATTTCTAATACGCACATAACTTCGAAAAATCTGTGGCGCGTGTAAAGTTCGATCCCTGGATACATAGCGTGATAAACCGGAATCTTAACTACTAGGCTATCACTGCTTGCCGGCCGAGTACGGGTAGTTAAAAGTAATAGCGCGTTAATTATGGTTTCTTCACTCATATTCCCATACTGGTATTTCATTTGACGCGAGTGGCATTGATACAAAGACACACACAAACACCCAGACTTAGATTATACATTAATATTTATAATAGTTGGACATTAAAATAAATAACAAATGCATTTCATAAAGAGTATCTTTAAAGTCAATACATTAACACAGACTGACTAATTATATGGATGCAATACTTTTTCCACGAATCTGGGAATTTCTATATATCTTGTTAGTATGACAATGAAAAGGCATTTGACCATTTAAGGTCAATAGTGTTCAATATGCAAACAATCTGACGTAAACCATGTGGTATATTGGTGCTTTGATTCAATATTATGGACTTGCTAATAAAGTGAATTATCTTTTGACTGTGTTAATATGCGTATATTTTTTTGTATAAAGTATAGCAAACGAACGCACAGACCGGATGTTAAGTGGTCACTGCAGCCCATGCGGATGTACTGGCAGGATGTTAATTGGTCACTGCAGCCCATAGACGCTCACATCTAACCTTAAACAAAACTGAATTTCTGTTTGAGAACGTAGGTAGATGCGTTACTCTTCCTGAGTACTCAGATGGTCGCCTCGCTGTAAGTGCCCGGCATTTGAACACGCATCAACAACCCATTACAGTTCCACTGCTGGGTACGAGTTTAAAATGATATGCTCGATTAAGGTCACACTTTGCTACGTTGGTACGGGCAAGAAGTCCATCTTATGTCAAGTGGTCACTGCCGCTCGTGGATATGAGAAACCAACTCCATATAGAACATGAAACCTGAAGTCAATCACACATGCATTGCTAGACTTGAACACTAAGATGGAACATCGCGAAGAAGTAAATCTACCATTTAATACGTGGTAGAACTACAGCTCGTCCGGGGACGTACCACCGCCGCTCTCTTAATCCGCCGTGAAGCAATTCTTGTTTCGGTTGTGGAGGTGCGGTGGCCAGATACATTTATACTAAAGCGGTCTTCTAGAATAGTAATGCATCTACGTTCGACCTCAATTAGAACTACAATCCTATTTGAGGTAAAATGTGGGTGTCTATGGGCTGCAATGACCGCTTAACATCAGGTGACATGCATGGTCCTTTACTATTCGTCTTATATAAAAAGAACATACCACTTTCTGCAATCCAGAACACAGCAGTGCTAAACTGAATATGGTACGATGGTGCTAGACGGTGCTAGACTGTATCTGGAGGTATACGACAGAAATATGGTGGTGGTGCCGCTACTGGTGACGTTCGACCTCAATTAGAACTACAATCCTATTTGAGGTAAAATGTGGGTGTCTATGGGCTGCAATGACCGCTTAACATCAGGTGACATGCATGGTCCTTTACTATTCGTCTTATATAAAAAGAACATACCACTTTCTGCAATCCAGAACACAGCAGTGCTAAACTGAATATGGTACGATGGTGCTAGACGGTGCTAGACTGTATCTGGAGGTATACGACAGAAATATGGTGGTGGTGCCGCTACTGGTGACTTATGTATGACTGGTGTATGACATTATGTAAAGGCTCTACCAGCTTTACATAATGTTGACACTGACAATCCGCAATACGCAGAGATAACCGTTCTGTTCTTTTCTATGCTCGGCCAGACAGACATTCGAATTATGAATTTAGTTTTCTGTTCTGGGTCGCTCTTGTGCCATATATAGATATGCCACAGGGAATCCTAGTTTAGGGCTTCGAGTGCAGAAATTATTAATATAATAAATAATGATTATGTGTGTAAGATTTACCTAAAATTTTATTTGTTTTATTTTTTTAGGTTAGTGGGTTCCAAGTCCCACCAGCTGAATTAGAAGCAGGTTTGAAGGAACATCCAGCTGTGTTCGATGCTGCAGTCATAGGTGTTAAGGATCCTAAGAGTGGAGAGCGGCCCAAAGCTTTCGTTGTATTGAACGAGGGTTTTGAGGCCACAGATGCCGAAATTATGAGCTTTGTGAATGAAAGAGTGGCTCCATATAAGAGAATAAAAGAATTGATGTTCCTGGACACCATCCCGAAGAATCCTTCTGGAAAGATCTTACGGAGGTTATTGGTTGAAAAGTTTGGTTAGGTTATTGATAACGTGATTGAATGTATGACATTATGCTATTTTTATTAAAATAAGTATTCAATTGGTTTTTGATCATTTATTATTACATTCAGACAGACTTCTTAGTTGAATATTTATTTTTTTATAAGTTAGGTAGCAGTCATTATCAACCCGTTAATTTTCCACTGTTGGGCACGGGTCTCCTTTCAGAATGAGAAGGGTTAGGTTAGGCCAAGTGTAGATTGGTAAACTTGACACGCCTTCGAGAACTTTACAGAGAAATGTCAGATGTGTAGGTTTTCTCACGATGTTTTCTTTCACCGTCAAAAGTGAATGAATTTCTAATACACACATAAGTTCGAAAAATAAGAGGTGCGTCCTGGATTCGACCCTCGGACACCCAGCGCGAAAGGCCGGAACCTAAACTACTAGGCTACTACTGCTTATGCAATGTTAACAACAAGTTAATAGATTTTTAAGCTCTATCTTAACGCGGTTAGAAAGCAACAACGCTTTAACTCTTTCTAAACTTATAATCCCATATTAGAATAAGCTGTGTCGCGGCTGCCATGGTCTCATACAAAAATGAGTACACAAACACCCAGACCCAGAACAAAAAAATCGTCATTTAAATATCTTCCCCCATCCCCTCCCCTCCCCTTCCCCCTCCTCGGGAATTGAACGCGGAACCCACTGTGCTAGTATAATGAAATATTTTTCAAAGTATTCAGTTCTATTAATCATATCTAAGTATACCGGCCATAGAAAACAACTTTCCATTTGAAAGTGTTGGCCTCGTATAACAAGCTGTGATTATGTTTAACGACATGTTACGTAAGTTATTATCATAATTCGGCATTCATAATGGACATGGAATAACACATTTGAAGCGAAGAAAACAGACGTTTTTTTTTGTTTTTTTTTTAATTTTTTTTATTCGGTTTTATGTGTGTTTTGTTATGTTCAAAAAGTAACAAACGAGCGTCCAGTCCACTAGATGTTAAGTGGTCGCTGGAGCCCAAGGACACCTACATTTAACCCCAAACAAAACTAAAGATCTGTCTGAGGTCGTGCATAGATGCGTCACTGCTCCTGAGGGCTAAGATGGTCGCCTCGCTATATGTGTGCCCGGCAACCGCATTTCTCCAACCGAAACACAAACTGCTTCACGGCGGATTATGAGGACGGTGGTGGTACTTCCCGGGAGGAACATTCTACCACCTGTTAAAATTAATATAATTTATAATGTTTTGTCAGACATACAAGATCATCCATCCCCTGATCGCTCTCTGCTACTACTACTTCTGTAAATAGGGGGCGGAGAGACTTAGTCTTTGGGAGTAGGTACGCGTTTACTGAGTTCAGATAGGACTTCAGTTCTGTTTGATCTTAGACATGGGTGTCCATGGGCTGCAGTGACTTAACATCAGGTGCGTGCACGCTCGTTTGCTATCCTTCGAAAATTAAAAAAAATATATTTTCCGTGAAAAGTAGTAATCTACATTGCTTCACGTGCACTTAAGTTAATAAATCAATTAATATAATTGGCTGTTTCAGCAAAAAATGCACATCAATATATCTTTCTCACTTGACGTCAACAATATTTAATGGGTTCATTATGTCCAGTGAATAATCGAGGGAGTAATATAATTGGTACAATTATGTACCGGTCTTTATCGGCCACAGAGTAGATGTTGTAAATATTGTGGCTCGCTTCATGTAATTTGTAATATGCAATCATGTTTGGCTATAGTAAAGAAGCTGTTAGAGTGAAAGTCAAGGTTTGTATTGTATTTATAGGGGCATTTATTTTAAACAGAAAAAATCTAGCATTTTACTACAAACATAACATAACCGTGAGATAAATTTAAAAATATAAAATATATATTCCTATCACGAATTATCTATACCTGTTTTACCTTGCACTGCAGTAATCAATACTGGGTTTTCCACACCTACTGTTTTTGCAATTGTAAATTAAATAGTGTATTTCAATGATTATGATTTCAGAAGTGTGAAGGTAAACTTCAACCTGAGCTGAGAAAATTTTCAGTAGATCCTCAAATCACTTCTTTGGAGGTTTTGCAAAGTATTTTAATCAAAGCCTTTGATATAAAGTCCGATTTTACGCTTTCATACCGAACTCTCGATGATATTGGCCAGGAAGTGTACCTGCCTCTCCTCTCTGACTGGGATTTGGATGCTGCTTTTCTTAAGTAAGTTTCTAGACATAATTCTGAATATAAATACAGGCAAATATGGTTAAATCATTCAAACAATATATACAATTTTTATTTGTATTTATTGCATTTTGTATTTATATGACCTACTTAATTTATCAATAACATTCTATATTTAGATATCTTATCTTTTGTGTACCACAAGCAGATGGTATTGTCCTTGACTCAATGTAGTTTAAAAGTACCAATCATGAATGTTATACTTTCATTAAAAATCTTTATTTTGAGACAAATCTGTAAATTATTTTTGATTGAATATACTTTCATAATTTGTCTATATTGTAAATTTCCTGAACCTACTTAGAATTAGAACTGAAAAGTTATGGTCAGCAAAAACTCATTTATTTAGACATTTGGCTACCTATAAAATTTATTACCTTGCATAGTGATAAGTAATGAAAATATTTCTTTAGGGCGCATAATATAGCTGTGACCCAGCGCTCGGAACCATGTGTCCAGCTCAAAGTGGATATGAAGCCCTTTGCAGAAGCATCAGAGGACTGGGAGCCGCCTACAATTGCTCCCATGCCCTCTGTGCCGACTGTTAACCAGAATCCTAAGGAGCAACTCACAGTGCAGACAGCACAACAGACTGAAAAGCCCGAAACCCAAACTGGCTTCCAGGGGTTGATTATGAATCAGGTATTCAATAAAATATTCTGCAACAAGCTTTTGTACACAATTGCAATTGGTTGTATAACTTTGCTTATTGATTTTATGTGCTATTCTAAATATAGTATACCTGTAGTTATGTTTTTGTTTTATGTTTGAATAATAGCAAATGAGCATGAAAGCCAACTAATGTTAAGTGATCGCTACGGCCCATGGATACACACATTTAGCCTCAAATATGGCTGAAGGTTTGTCAGTGATTGTCCATAATTGGGTAGCCTTGCTTGTAAGTGTACTCGAAAACCACACCTTTGCAACAGACACACGAGTACTGCTTCATGGTGGATTGTGAGGGTTGCAGTATTACATCCCCACCTGTTGAACTATAGGTCTACCACTTATCAAAACGGTGGTATTATGCCAAATAAACATCTAATTTTTAAATACAGACATACATTACATTGGTAATTGTACTCTCAGTCATCAAGAGAGTTATAAGACTCATAAGTAAAAGTAAATTAGAAAGTGAAAGTCGACTAAAAAGGCATTGTATTAATTCTATTGTTATTTGCATATATTATTGCTATTTGCATATAGCATTGTATAAGATTGAGCTTTATAGTTGAAATAGAAATTAAAAATCATAGAAGTATCAAGTAATAAATCTGAAGACCCACCTGACTTAGCAGTGACCATAGCAGTTTGAGGGTCTGGGTTTGATTCCTAACCAGTAAATCTCTATATACTTTTAGATTTCTGTTCTGGGTCTGGGTGTTAGGGTACTTATCTTTGTATTTAAAATGGCATCGGCAACATATGTAATAATGGTGTGATGAACATGCAGCTCACCTGATGTTAAGTTAAATAGCTTTTGCTGTCTATAGATATCTGTAACTAACTCCAAATGGAACAGGAATCATACCTGTAAATAATCAAAAATGCAACTCTGATTTATGACAAGCTTCAATCAAAACGGAAGTTCAAACACTGTTATCTTCCTATCCATGCTTGCTTGTCTCAGATAATAAAATCATCAATAATGCAAAATTGTCAATCATTCAAACTTCATCGACTGAATACTAGCTGATTCTTAGGCGCTGCTCTCCTTTCATAATGAGAAGGGTTAGGCCACAAATCATACTGGTCAATTACGGAATGGTAGATTTCACACATTTATGTGAAAATTTCTATGGGAAACGTAGATTTCTTTTATATAAGAAGAGTAGCAAAGGAAGAGAGTAGCCACGTGATGTTATACTCCCAAATCTAACCTCAAACAGAACTAAAAGCCCATATTAGGTCGAACACAGACGTGTCACAACTGCTAAGAACCAAGATATTCGCCGCGCTGTAAGCTAACACTACAATTGCTTCACGGCGGAATTATGAGTGATGGTACCTATTAATTTTCCTCACAATGTTTTCCTTCACTGTTATAACAAGTTATAACTAATTTCTAATACACGTATGATTTCGAATAATCAGAGATGCGAGCGGGATTCGAACCTCGGACCTAGGAGTCCGAGTCCGTGTGAGGCAGGAGTCTTACTCCTTGCAATTCCACCTATCATCTATCTATCTATATATGTATTAATCCATTGCTGTTATTGCTATTTTTACAGGTTGAAAAGACATTTAACATGGTGTCCAGAGCCCTCAACCTATACGACGACCCCAACACGCCGCCGCGCCCGCCACTCAGCGACATTGAGTTTAGAGCCTTCTTAGATGCTGTTGGACAAATAACTAACACGTCTAAACTAAGAGAGGTTATCTATTGTGGTGGTATTGAACCCAGTCTAAGGTAATGATTAAATATTATAATAATGATTATATTGTACAACTCTGCGCATGGTTTTTCAACATTTATCCCGAAACCAGTTATAGATAGGACACTTCCTGTAAGTCTTATTTTTAAGTGAAGATCTTGTCAAAATCAACGTAAGAAAGTTACTTGAATTGTATTTGAATAATATTGCAATTTAAACTAATTTGCAAGATCTTTTACCAGGATAAATTGTTATTGTTATTTCCAAGATTTCACTCAACCATGAGGCAGAAAAATTAATAATGAGCATTTATGTCTAGGTACAAATCAATTATCGTGTAAATTAAGAAAACGGCAAGTGTTTTGAAATTATAAAGGGACAATTCTACTTACTTTTTTTTACTATAACTATAGCTCGTCTTGGGAGGTACTGCCGCCGTGAAGCAATTTTTGGTATGTCAGTTGGGGAGGTGCGTTTGCCGTGCACACTTACAGTGAGACGACAAGCATAGTCCTCAAGAGTAGTGAGGCATCCGCGTGCGACCTCAGATAGAATAGTTGTGAGTGTCCATGGGCTGCAGCGATTACTTAACATCAGGTGGCCAGCACGCTCGTTTGCTACTCTTCACCACCCAACCGCTAGGGGGCAACGTGGTGAAATATGCCCCGGCAGCTGTGGATATATAAAGGGTATTCACACATCATCATTGTGGGATATAAGGTCGCCTGAATGGCCAACACAGTGTTCGAAAAAACAATGGTATCAGCTCATGTCCCTCCTTATTATATACCCCCCATCTTATAATAAAAATGCTTACTGGGGGGACATTTTTATTATTAGATTCTGTTATTGCTCTTAACCCAAAAAATATTAATTCCAGAAAAGTTGTCTGGAAGCATATTTTAAATGTCTACCCTGATGGTATGACTGGAAAAGAGAGAATGGATTATATTAAGAAGAAAGCTAATGAATATTATACCCTAAGAGCTTGCTGGAAAGATTGTATTCAAAAAGGCAAAGTAAGCATTTACTATAATATTTTGTTTATTTTAAGAAGATGGTTATTTTTAAGTATCGATGGAACTTCGAAGTTTTGGCTGTGCAGTCGGTAATTTACCAATTGAGTTCTCCAAATCCGCCATATCATGTTGATAGCGGATACCATCACATCCCAAGGAGAGATTATCTCTAGAAGGTTAATTCATTCATACCTAATATTTTACTCAAATCACTTAAATCCGTTCTTTTAACAATTAGTGCTAATATTTTTTTAATCAAATAATTTTAAAATTGTAATAATTATTCAATATAATTATCATATTCATTAATTCCAATATTATTAATCCATTCCATTATATTAATTATAACAATAATATCAGTTTTAATTTTAATATATTAATATGTATTTTCAGGTTAACGCTGACTTGGCTTATGTGACAAGCATGGTAAGGAAAGATGTACTTCGGACTGACAGACATCACAATTTTTATGCTGGCAGCGATGACAATCAGAATATAGCATCTCTCTTCAACATATTAACAACGTGAGTATATTACAACAGAGGCCATTAAGCATCTTACTTTGAAAACCATAAGCATGCACCAAATAAATAAAGCAGAATATATAGATGTATGATTCTGCTTTACTATGACATTATTCACATTATTGTGATTTACAGGAATTTCGAAAAAAATATAAAATTATTATGATACCTGCAATTTTAGAATGAGCCGATGAGTGAATATTATGAAATCTAGATACATAAGGAGAAGATAAATAAAATAGTAGAAAACTTTATAAAAAATATTTAAAATGGTAAAGGTAAACATTGTGAGGAAACTTACACATCTGAGATTTCTTTGTTAAGTTCGCAAAGATAAAGTCTACTAATCCACGCTCGGCCAGCTTGATGGACTATAGCCTAACCCTTCTCATTCTGAGATGACAGCTGTGCCCAGTAATGGGATTTATTATTGAACTTGATCTAAATCACTTATTAGATCATCTGGAAAGTCAGTTGGTGCATTTTGGATCATTGAAAGAAAAGTCCTAATACAATGTATTTTTATTTTAAAAAATGAATTGATTTATTTTTTTCATCGAATTTTATTAATATAAATACAGTAATTATTAGATTGATATCCATCACTCTGCAAAGCTATTTAGATATGCCCAATGATCTGTTGTGACATTTCAAAGTTACAATTAGTAATAATGTTACAGGTATGCATTGTACCATCCTACGGTGAGCTATTGTCAAGGCATGTCCGATTTGGCATCCCCCCTCCTGGTCACGATGGGGGATGAAGCCCACGCTTACATCTGCCTCTGTGCCCTAATGACACGTCTATACCCTAACTTTCTACTGGACGGAGAAGCAATGACGCTAAAATTTTCCCATTTAACCGAATCACTACAAGTCTACGATCCAGACTTTTACAATTACTTAAAATCACAGCAAGCCGATGATCTGCTATTCTGCTACAGGTGGTTACTTTTAGAAATGAAAAGGGAATTCGCTTTCGATGATGCCCTTAGAATGCTAGAAGTACTGTGGGCTTCACTACCGCAGAAAAATCCGAATATGGAATTGTCTTTAAAGGAAAGAGATTTTGACCCCTTAGAAGAAGTAGAAGTGGATCCTCCTCCACTGAGCCCTCTAATCAAAGCGCCACGTGAGAATGCGTACACCAAAGTGTGTGCAATAAGACGCCAGAGTTCCAGTTTTAGTTTAGCGAACATTAAGGCTCCGAAACTCGCAACTACTAAACAAATTAATCACAGTTTAGACGAGAACGCCGCTCGTAAATCTTTAAGTAACACATCTCTGAAACATGCAAAAGAGTTCCAGAGTCTAGACGACGCTGTGTTGCAGTTGAAATGTAAAGAAAATGTTGCTGATAAAAATAAGGAAAATGTTACAATAGAAAAGGACGCTAAACCGTGTATTAAAAACAATATGAAAAGTGTGCCTGAACATGACAAACTACCTCTGAGTCAGGAGAACGCGCCGTGGTCGAGTACGGGGAACTTGGTCAATGGCACCACACATGTAGATGTTAAGGACACTCCGCTAGGCAGCCAAATAAGAATGTTAAGAGATAAGATATCGATACATAACAACAAGTTTTTCTCTTCTCTCGATAAACTTGACGATTCTTCTGATGTCGATAACACAAATAAACCGAAAGTGAAAATGATAAAAAATTTAAACGAATTTTTAAACTTTGCAACCGGTAGTAAACCCGGTCACGTTAAGCAAGAAAAACTACAGAGGACCCATTCGGTTATTGAGCGTTCTCGCTCTAAAGACTGTCCAAAGATTACGCTAACAAAAACTTCCTTCGAAGAAAATGATTTGTCGCCACAAAATTTGAACAATAAGAAGACATTTAAGTTGAGATGTGCATATTCCGATACAAACGATGGCAGCAGCCCGGACGACTCCCAGGAATACTATCCCATGACGACGTCAATGACGCGAGAATTAAGACTGGAATTGGAGCATTTGGACCGCCAGGTGTTCGGCCCGTCGTACATTAATCGATGCAGCATGATTTACGACTCTCCATCAGAATCTACGAGCACCGAAGAAAAACCGACAAATGTCTGCGTAAATGCAAAACAAGATTGTGAAACGTTGGAGGTACAGACGGAAATAGAGCCAGTTGAAACGTTGAAAAGGTCGCCATTATTCGAAACGATAAAATCGAATGCGAGGAGTGCGGAAGATATCTATCTTTGGGAGAATCCGTTGCACCGGAACACTCCCACTACCCGAACTACTGCCAGCTGCCCGCAAACGCCAGACGAGCAAGCCGAACTCGACTTCGACGGTGATACTGGAGAGATATTCGAAGAGCATTCAGGGAAAAAATCCATTACACCGATACGATTACTGAGGAAAAATAACTCTTTGGAACCACAAGACTTAAGCAGAGACAATAAAAATTCCGAGGCACATTCCAGTGAATCCGACTCTTCCGATAGAGACCCGGTTGAATCTATAAACACGGGGACAGTCAAAACCAAACAAACTGAAAGTAGCTCCAAATCTCATAAATTTTTCTCCAACATGTCACAGGAGCTGGAAAATGCAAAGAAAAATTGTGAATCGTTACTGAGCGTGAAACAGACGAATTTGCACAGTGTGGCTTCCACGATTAATAATTTTCAAAAGAAATATGAGGTTTTTAAGCCGCCGGTTCAGAGGAACGCATCCGTTCCCTCTGTGAGTGGTGATTGCACGACCCGGAGTAGTATTAGCAGCCTCCCCTCCCCGACGTTGTTTGGTGGGGGGAACCCATTCCTAATGTATTTATGTTTAACGGTATTATTGCAACATCGAGATTATATTATGAGGAATCGTATGGACTACAACGAACTAGCAATGCATTTTGACAAAATGGTTCGCAAACATAACGTGAACAGGGTACTGAACCAGGCGCGACAAATGTACGCCATTTATTTAAAACAACAAGCACACAAGACTGGAGATATCACTACTTGAATAACATAACTTACAAAAGAACATAATAATACAATTGCTCATATAATTCCTTTCGCATTTAAATGCGTGTTTCTTAATGTAATTATACTTTTCTTTCTAACAATATTGTATATTGGGTATATATTTTATTGTAATTTTAAATTATGTATTCCAAAGACTTTGTATTTTAAGTACTGATTTTCATGTGATATTATTTTATTGTAGAATTGTTTATTGTTTATTCTGGTTGAAGCGACGTGTATTTATGTCAGTGTTTGAAAAGGAGAGATAAAACTAATAGTATTGCAAATGATGCTCCAAATTATGAACAATAGTTATATATTGTAAGTAAAATAATTCTAGTAACGAAGCATTTATTATATTTATTTATAAAGTAATCTAATAACATACGTGGTCCACCCACAAATCTTACAGATCAAATTGACAGTTGCTAATATGAAAATTAGAAATCTGTATAGAAATTGACATTATAAACTATCGATCTATTTTATGAGATTTGTGGGTGAACTTTAAGTAACAAAATTTGCTTAAATCTTTGCAATAGTGTATGAGTAAGTACATCTGCACGAAGGAAAAGAGAGAGAGAGGCTAAGGCTAAAGTAGAAAAGTAAGGTAGCATATAGGTATCGCCAAACTTTATGGCTCCTGGGAAATATAATACGAACAGGGCGAGTCGAGCTCCATCTATAATTGGATGGTTCAGTCGCAACGTTTACATAAAAATCCCTGTGCGGCCACATGCACTCATACTCTCGCATGAAGATACACATGCGCGTGTTAACACGCACGTAGGCATAAACACGCACGCAAGCATTTCCGCATATACCACAGACACACATGCATACCACACGCACAGACACAAATACAACACAACGTACACATGTCAAATTGCATTTAAAAATCCAATATAACAATAGTTTAACTGCTACCCCCGCTACAATTTCACTGCGACTCACTTGTTGCTTGCAGAGATAAGTGCTATCGTATAGTGACAAATTGAAGTGGCAATTTTTATTTTATTCCATTTCGAAGGGATGACGTGTCGCCGTTACCTTTCTGCTAATAAACGCATCACGGGTGCTTAACACTTGTCGCTAAGCAATAAGTACTAAACTCGTATAACATGCTATAAGCACAAAAAACAGCATTAGACCAACAAGACAAAAAGCTCACTTATATCATCACTTTCTTAACATGTATATGACAATGCATGACGTCTTGTTCGAATGTATAGTGTGCAGCTTCAAACTCGTCCGCCGAGTTGAATCTCACCACGCTGCCACGCTGCCGGCGATGCCAAATTGGTCTTATTTTTGAACCATGACACACACCACACTTTCGCATAGAATTAATTAAAATATTTTTTTTGTATTGATCACAAATGTCGATTATTGTCCATGAGTGAGAATGATGAGTTACCAAGTGAACTGCAGGCGCATTCTTTGCTATAAAAAAATTGTCATCGCGTGGCAGCATAGCTAGATTGTAACAGTTTAGAAATAGATGCAATAGCAACTGTCCATTCATGAACATAGCGGTCAGAAAGTTTGGCGCGAACTCTACCTACTCTGGATTGGTGGTTTAACTAAAGCTTGGAAGTCAGTATTGCAGTTTCAATTTTTTTATTGGAACAACTTATTTTTTATCAGTGAAATTAAGTTACTATTAAGTTTGTAAAATTTATTGTAAATGGAATGTTATAGTGACGAATAAAATCTCAGTAATTATGCATTAGAAATTTTGGCTGTTTAAACCACATTATGTTATCTGTTTAAAACTTGCTCATATACATCTTGACTATCTGTTAATATAAATACTATAAATTGTAATTTGGTTTAATCCAGAAGTTGCTTACTAGGCCTATAAATTACCATATTGTATCCGCTGTGCTTAGGTGTTTTAAACACCCTCATAACTTTACATAGATCAATAATATGCTACTTACAAGTTTTAAGTCTGTAAATAAAGTATTCAGAACAATGCCCATGTATTATTATTATTATACACCTGTAGGTACCTATAGTTATGAACGTTTGGTTTTGTATCGCCAGCGTATGATCTATAACAAGGAGCAACATTTGACCACAAGCATTGACCACACACACCTGTTACGAAAGCTACGTCAGCAAAGTTTTATATACTTTTTACAAAACATTAAGTCTTCGTGATTATGCTGCGAGCACCATCGCCACCACTTATTTAAACCTTTGTTATATTTGAAGTATAGCAGTAGCGGGCAGGCCACTTCACGTAAAGTAGTCACTGCAGCCCGTGGACACATCTAATCTCTAACAAGACGGAAGCCCTATCTGAAATTCGTATATAGATGCATCACTACTCTTGAGGAGTAAGATGGTCGCCTCTCTTGCACCAAACAACTACACGTCTAACCGATTCAAGAATTGCTTGGCGGTATCACCTCCCCAGAACTATAGTCCTACCACCTTACAAGTTCCTAGATATACAAAATCGAGCATTAACTGACTGTAAGGTGCAAAACACCAGCACAGTGTAATCTGCCTTACAGCACAGAGTGCCGATTTTACGGGCACTAAAATAATAACGTAATTACCAAAAAAGAGGAAAAAATCAAATGAACTGTATCTCTTGATAATTTATTGACACCAGGTCTACATCGAAGTCTTAAACAAAACCTAACTGCTAATACTTTATACATAATTAAATAATATCACATCGAAACCATTCAGAGTCGAAAACGGAGAACGCAAATTTCTCTTAAAGTTACGGTACGTCATTGTAGAATGTACTGTCTTGAAAATTTACGTCATATTATTTACGTTAGTATTGAGATAGGAAAATTTGAATAGTTGTGCTAATAATATAAGGATAAATCTACTTCTTCCTGTTCCCGCCGGCGCCGGACAGGATCATGGCAATACGCATAAAGATGTTCAGGATGTCCAAGTACACAGAAACCGCCCTGGAAATAAAGGCAATTTATTATCATACATTCATCTGCCATAATCACAAAATGCACTTCGAATTTTTATAAGTGAAAAGAAGTTGAGTCCGTCAATCTGATAGTGGGAGTTCCCGTTACATAAAATGTTGACTCACTGGAACCTATTTTACGAACGATATAGTGGAGGATGCTGGAGACTCCCTTAGCTATAGAGACCAAAGCGCGTCAGCGGGATTTAATTTACTACACTTATTTATGCTTTGCAACAGCATCTTGACACGTCTGTTCTAGTATAGACAGTGTAGGAGGTCAGCCTTTATATACATGAAGTGTTCTAATTTATTTTTCAGAGATTAGCGGTTCTGGTAGATTATATCCCCGATTGCCACCTTCATCGCGTTAAATTCTACACTACAACGCTATACTACATTATATCTGCAATACAGTTCTCTACATATTTCCGATGGCTCAGTATATATTATTATATAAGATAGTTGGTGGCTTTACTTACGAGTTAATCGGGTCGTAGGGCCGGAATCCATACGCCGGGTGCATCTCTGCGCTTTTGATGATAGCTTGCGTGTCGTACAGCAAGAAGCCGCCAAACACGATCAGCCCACCGTACAGACTAAGGGAATATAAACCTGTAAAGAATTGTAAACATTCCAATAATTATTTCACTATTTCAACTACATTATTGAAGCATAGTTAGTTTTCTATTTATGTAAATTTAAAAAAAATTGTAGAGTTTATTTTCGATTTCATAATTACTGCCGTGTTTTATGTTTGGATACTAATTTGCTTATCCTCACTAAGTGATGCATTATAAAGAAATTATCTGTGTATATGTTTCTCTATAAACAGGCAATTTCCTTACTTCTACGAGAAGACAGGGCTATAAGTCCTGTGTCTTCTCGACTAAAAAGGTGTAATATTTTTTTTAGCTGAGGGAGGTTACTTAGGTAAATGGTAAATATACCAACCTTTAACTTAAGTAAAATAAATGTTATAACATTCAGCACACACTACACCTACATTATTTCTTTACTATTCTTCTAACATCGCTCTTTCTTTCCTTTTCTATATGCTTATCTCGTGCCCGGGTGGTCCTAGTAAGCACTGTAATAATACCAGGAAGCTCTGCTCTTCTCATAATATATATTACGCAAACATGAAGTGGCATTTTAATATTGTAATTAAATTGGCGTTATGCATTTGTGTGTGTGTGTGTGTACATGCGGTGAGTGTAAATTGTGTGTGGGAGTTGCGCGTGTGTCAACAGTGGGTGCACGTACTGGCGCCGAGCGCGGTGGTGGGAGGCAGGAATATGCCGGCGACCGAGGCGGCGAACACGGCGCCCAGCCCCATGGCAAGCGGCGCGCGCATGTTGAGGAACTCGCCCGACGGCGCGCACACCGCCACCGTGCTGAGCCCGCCCACCACGCCTGCCGTGTACCTGCGGACAACCGTTATTAATAAGTCTATTTTACACTAAACCAGCAGTATAAGCTGCAGTCTTCTGGTTTGGATAAGGGTGTTTTACTGATTCAAGTCATACTTCTGTCTTCCTATTTAGTCACTCAGTGTTTTCAGATAGAACTCTTGTTTATATATGTAATTAGTTACAGATGTCTCCGGTCGGCAGTGACAACCCTCCTCTCCATATTTACTTTTCCATTTCGTCAATATAAAATACAACAATTACTTCTTTACTGAATAGTATCGGGCGTTACTTTCTGGTCCTTAAAAAATCTGATTCTAAATGAATAGTGTGAAACTACTTCAAAACAATCTGTGACTCATTTAAGACATTCATTGTCCCTCCCGCATATACCGTGTGCATTTAAACAACAATGTGTACACGTATCTAAATACTTATACTATGCTAATTTATACAAGTTACTTATCTTATGTAAACTTTCATGCCAATACTGAAACACACCTGTTGTGTTGCACGCCGTATGGGTGGATTGTTTCGAATATTAGCCGCCGCAGTCAACGTGTTAAAAACACAATGGAGCCCTAGGTATGTGTGTGCTAGTACTTATGACTAAATCTTTGAATTAAATTACCAAGCAGCGCGAATCAGAATAGGTCCACCAAGGAAGCAGATCGGTGCGATAACAGCGCCCATGATACCAGTGTGTACCATCCATGCCAATTGTTTGGCCCCGAAGCCGGGCGTGTAATCCATGCCGCGCACCACCATCCCGGAGCCAATCATGAGACCCATTGTGACTATTATTGACTGGAAATATTAAACGAAAGCAAAGAGTTACACACACGTACAACAAATACACTTTTTTATGAAAAAGAAATAAATGTGCAACCGATGCTAAATGGTGAGTGCTCCGAAATAAACTTTCTTTTTTTTAACAAATAAACGCTTTCTACACTCGTAGCCCCCACACTAGGACCGTGCGTCGTGGCGTTTAAACAGGCACATGGGAGCGTAAACATCGGCATTATAATTTCAAGATTGGCGTAATGCTTGTATAGATAGTACTCATCTATCAAAAATAGTTAAGTCCTCAACCAGCCACTACCATGTGATACGGCCGTCACGTGTCTCACTATAGGCTAACTAAGTTTTACTTTGCCTCATAGCTCCTTTATACTATTAACTGGCACTGTACAGAGGTGCCGTTGCTGTCAAACTATGGAGGCCAATCATGATGAAAAAAAGGAAAAGAGATAACAATACAAGTAGAAATAGGTGCGGTAAATAGCTGTACCACCGCCTAGTCTTAATTATGCAACTTTTGTGTTACCTAACAATAATATTGAAAGTTAACTTACCATCCATCCATTCCGAGCTACCAGGTTGAGTAGAGCTGGCGTCCTAAATACAGTGATAGCACTACCCGCTGTCAGTAACAGAGAGCCAGCAATGTATCCATAGGTAGCTTTGATGCGGTCTTTCACATGTTGGGGCCAGAGACTGGTGCCAAAAACAAAAACATGAGACATAAACACTTGACGAGAAAATATTTATCCCAATGACTCGTAATCAATGACAATAATAAATCCGGGGTGGCATATACACAAGCCAACTGCTTGGCATTATTTTGGGACTCATTGCGTCCCCTCAGATGGATAAGTGTGCATATGTGCTAAGAGATGTACAAATAATTAAGGTAGGTGCTTCTACTATAAATATAAAAACAAATATTTTTGAGTAAATGAATAAATTAACGAAAATGTTTTACCTATTAATAAAACCTTAAAAAGGTCTTTTGCTAAATACTACAAATAGATCTTTTCAAACAAGATGGTATGAAAACTTGTTCACTTGTACAAAAACCTAGAACCAATATTATCATTAATTTTTACTCATCAACATTATAATCTTATCAATGACAGTCTTTATAGCACCAGCAGAAAATTTATCTTCCAAAGATAATTTTTAAATGGAAGCCTTTTGGTATATGGCGTAAATCCATTATTACATTATTATCCATGTACAGTATACATTTCATTACATGTAATTGAATCTACTTATAAAATATGACTAGCTTAGGCCATATAACATATTGAATACAAAGAAATTTAAAAACCTAGTGTTATATTTTCAACTTTTTTGTAAAATAATTTTGAAGTGAATTCCTTTTTGATGTTTACAGGATCATTAACTTTTAATTTAGTATTAAATTTTGTATAGAATAGAAACATACTGTGCTTGTTGGAGAGTGCCAGGTTTAACTCCGGAACCATAGTAACAGAGTGCAACCATGCCCACAGCTGATGCACCCGCAAGCGCTCCTTTCCCCAAACTGTAAGCTGTGAGAACAAAACAGTTTATTACCTAAATAAAAAATTGCATATTGTAATAAAACAAAAAGGTCAACTTTATTCATAGACCTCCAGTATAACATTTGAGAATTATAAAAAGGGAAGAGCTTCTAAAACTAATCAACACATCTGGATAGAATCAATCAACAGACGAATAACCCATGTGGTACCTTAGTCCTCACACCAATTAAAACCATGCATGTGACTTTAACATTGCAGTGTTCTGGGTTTGAATATCAGTCAGGATGATTTAAAAGTAAAAGAATGCTTTATGGTTCAGCTCGAGATAATTGCCAGACCTATTTTTCCCTTTTAACAATAATGTTCAATGTTGTTACGTTACTGTGTTCCGTTTGAAGGGTGTGGTATGACAGTGATACTAGCACAAACTGTGCCAACTAAATTCTGAATCTATGAGTTATTATAATAAATGAATATTAAAAAGGTATATATCAAGTGTCAATCAAAAGAGTTTCAACATTCTGCATAATTCAACTCTGATCACAACTCCGCCACCAATATTCATGCTGTTACTGTATTTAGTAGTTACCACTTGTACCATAAAAGATGATTTCATTGAACAAAAAGAGATTTTATATTCATTTTATTGCATAGAACATCTTCATCGTGACGTTATGGCACAAAATACTATTTTTATAAATTATTCTATGTGGTATGTGTCATAGGAATATGAGAATGTGCGAATGATATCGATGTTGCTAAAATAAATATTTAAATATTATAGTTAGTAGACAATTATTAAAGATCCATAAGTGGATGTTTATGGATACTCATTACGGAAGGACTACTTCACTTCTTGCCATTACATTACAAACAGAATTAAAAAATCAATTTCTTTAGCTACTAAATTAAAATGAAGTGTCCTACGATCAGTATTCCTTTAAATCTTTCAAGCGCACATAGCCCTGCAGCTTGTGTAGATCTTACCGATCTACAAAATCAAGCAACATCGGATGACATCAGCAGTTAAATAGGTCACCGCTAATAGTTAATTTTCAAGCGCAGTTTCGTACTTCGGCCACTAGCTCATATATCTAACAATCTACATACTTGCATTGAGCAATGTGGTAGAGAAACCTTATGGCTTCGCACAATTGTGAGGAGAGATCCACGCCCAGCAGTGGAATATGAAAAGGGTTCTTTCGTATATTATGTAGGCAAAACATAAATAACCAAACAGTACTTACCATTTGGACCAGCCGGGGCCATTAATCTCTCCCACAAAGTGGGCTGGCTCCTAGAGGCGACTCGGGAACGTGGCTCACGGGCATAGTTTCTCACGACATAATTCTTGGGCACAAATCGCTGCGGCACCGGCGATCTCAACGTCTGCGAAACGCTGAACGACGAACGGGCTACACACATACGCGACAGCATGGTGCAATCTGACGAAAAATAATCATTTGAACACTTTAGAAAGCGATTACTGCTAATTTATAACGATAAACGGCAATGAAAATGGCAAGGAAAAATATTTATATTATTGTGCAACATACGATCAATACATTCAAACGACAGAAAAATCAATAAGTGCAGTAGGTACAGTATATATAACAGCAAAAATAAACTTACTTAAAACTTTAATTTTTCTGTAATACGGTATTCTGATATTTAATAAATCCGAATGATAACAGTGACTTTTGGTATACCGGTTTAGAGTGATAACAATACGTAATGGAAATTGCAGTTCTTCAATTTCTTCGCAGTTCGGTTTCTAGAAAATAAAACGGCTGACATTGACATTTGACACTGCACAGTTTTTTAAATAGTATGTTTTGCGGTCTTGGATTATTTTCTTACAGCCTAATGTTGTGATTGTTTTAATTTATCTGTTGCATTTACTAATATGAAAAATATAAAAATATAATTACTACGATATTTTTATTTTGATAATAATTGCTATAAAAAACATTATTTATAAAAACATTTCTACGAAATTTCTGCATTCGGAAAATAATCAGAAACATAACATTGAAATGATATGTTCGTTGTTCTAAAGGTATGTAGGGTACACAATTAGCATGTATTATGCTTAATTATTATATATCTGTATATGCTAACTTTATTATATATCTGTGGTTACTAGTATATCAAACTGTCAATGTCAAATCAATATCAACTCCCGGATATCCGAGTTTGGCTTTGGACATGTGTTTTTTAAATAGCTTTGCAAGCAAATTTAATTTTTGTAGGACGAGTAAATAAAATATTACAACAAAGTAATTATTTCAAATAGAAATAAAAAAATTAGTTGTTGCGGATTATATTAGCTCTACTTGTTAAATATGAAGAAACTTAAAAGCGCCTCCGTAACTTCAGAAAATTCAGGTTAGTTTTGTTTTACAGAATTCTTACATACTGAGTATTACTAAGCATATTAATAACAT
>DWKL01000259.1:0-21053 GCA_018249415.1 Phareas burnsi | reverse complement strand
TTGTGTTTCGGTTGGAGAGGTGCGGTTGCCAGGCACACATATAGCGAGGCGACCATCATAGTCCTCAGGAGTAGAACGCATCCATACACAGCCTCAAACGGAACTTCGGTTTTATTTGAGGTTGAATGTCGGTGTCCATGGGCTGTGGTGATCACTTAACATCAGGCGGCCATCATGCTCGTTTGCTACTTTACAAACATAAAAAAAAACAATACACTATCAATCTATCGTATCTACCATATTAGCAATATGTCGCCTATACAAAAATAATAAATATAAAAAGTGAAAAAAAATATTTTATATATCAGATATTATAGTTAACAACCAGACAATTTCTGCTGACAGGTGCATATTTGTAAAGAAAATTATTAGAACGACGAAAATTTGAAGAAACTGCAAATCGTTAATCATTTACAATCTTCCTAATAGGAACTGCGATAATTAATTACAACTGAACACGATATTTGAAGATTAGTTTTGGAAAGTACTTACATGCGTAATAATTTGACTTACGTATTTCTTGTTGTTTAGTCGCTAGTACTATATTTCTTTTCTTGGCCAATATTTTTATATCTTTAATAAAATAACAATGATCATTATCATCATTATTATCGACATCGTTTCTGTTACATCATCGACATTATTATCTTTATCTAAACCTTTATCAATATTACCAAAACATTTCGAAAAGAGAAAGATTTTTCCTTAAGCACAGTCCACATGCTGGCTAGTACTTGGTAGTCGAGGGACAAAATCAGTTGACCTCTTCTATGTTTAACTGCTGTCTTTAGAAACGCTTTACAGTGATGTGACCTCAGCTGATAGTTAAGTCCCTTTATATAATCAAATTTCCAATGTTAAGAAGGCAAGCATATAATGGTTTAAACTCCAGAAGTGAGTGTTTACGAAGAAGACACTTACATTTTTATAATTCTTTATTAAGATCATTGCTATGAATGTTAATCACCCTAGTGGTTTGGGTTTATCTTTGGCATGTACTTCAAATATTTCGTAGTCATGTTAGTCGCGTATTAAAAAATAATATTCGTTTGATTTGACAATCAATAAACTTTAGGTTTTTGAATATCTGAGAGCTCTCCGTAATGTTCTCAACATTGAGTAAATTCCGTACCCAATCCGCATAGTGGACTATTCCTTCTCATTCTGAAAACGTACCCGGCCCTAGCAATGGGGCAGTAAGGGATTGATAATGATTTTCGGTTGAAATAATTTTACTCTAAACTCTTCCAAAGTTCCCTCAAAAAATCCCGTGTTGCCATTTACACAATGGTAACCTTTATAATTGTTATTATGTAAAGAGCCTTAAACCCTACAACAAAGAAAACAACTTCGATCAAAGTTTAGGAAAGCCGCAAACTTTGTACTTTAATAGATTGTTTGAAATGACTAATTAATATAATAGCTCAACAGTTTAATAAATTCAAAATCGTTGTTGATTTATGAATTCTATTAAAAGCGGTCCCGGACTTTCTTCTCTATAATTCGATTCTTCATCAATATTAATTTTGTTGTATAATGAGTGCCTTATCACTTTGTAATTTGTATTCTGGAACATTTAATTACCTAGTCTCCAGTGTGCTTAATAATATCGAGGCGAGGCGATCAAAAAGGCAGCTATAAAAATAAAAATCTACTATAAAATCAATGATATACAGGTTCTGTCTCTAAGTATCTCTCAGTATTTCTAAACTACGAGTAAGATCTCTTAAGTAGATACTAGATTGTATAAATATTGTGGCTGAAACTGAAAGAGGCTCAGCTAGAACATGAAAACGGTCATCTATTTGACAACGATGACAATTGTTTCCCAACCATCATCATCCCATTGTCCCACTGTAGGGTATAGGTTTCCTCTCAGAATGAGAGAGGTTAGTTGATCCACCACGTTGAACAAGTGCGGTTTGGCAGGCTTCACGTGCCTTCGAGAACTTTACAGATAACTCTCAGATGTGTAGGTTTCTTAACGATGTTTTCCTTCACCATTAAAGCAAGTGATGATCGATTTCTACAAGCGCATAACTTCAACAAATCTGAAGTGCGTGAAGGGTACAAATCCTGTATGGCCAGCGTGAGAGGTTATCATTGCTTTATTTTCTAATATTATATGTAATATAATAAACTAAGTAAATATTACGGAGTATAAATATGATGTACACTTACAGCGAAGCGACCATCTTAATCCTCAAGAGTAGTGACGCATCTATGTACGAGCTCAGAAAGAACTTCAGTTTTGTTTGAGATTAAATGTAGGCCTGCAGTGACCACTTAACATCAGGTGGCCTACACGCTCATTTGTTACTCTTCGAACATAAAAAAATGTATTATAACCATAGTTGTATCTTTGTTGTCTTTGTGGCGGCATTTATATTTTTTTGTAATATTTGATAAATTTATCGAATTTATAAGTATAATTTGAAGATCAAATGAAACTTAGAAATCAAAGCATGCTGAGCATTATCACTGATTTAAGTGAGGCGTAATCGTATGTCTTTTATGAAAACGATTATAGAGCGAGGCTCAAAACTTTTAGATTAAACGGAAAACTGATTAAAACAATTGAAATTAATTATGCGCCCGTCTCGCTACCCAAAAGTTTTCTGTTTTTACGTTGTAAACTTATAGGTAGTTGATATAATTATATTAATAATTTTGTACACTAATTAGGAATAATTAATTTATATATTTAGAGCGGGGGTTGTTTAGTGGTATTTGCTCCCTCCTACGCCCCAGCGCTTCACGAATCTCTTGATCCCGATAATAGTCTTTGTTGATAGGATAGGAGCGTAGAAGTATAAGTTATGAAATTAAGGATTAAAACTGCGTTAAGTTTTACCAACATGATAATGGCCAGCGTAATCCTGTGCCCAAACAAAATTTGTTATAGCCTTTCCATTATCATTCTGAAATGAGGCTCGTGTCCCTCCATCAGCCCTTAGACGTCCATTACTCTAAGCAAGACGTAATTTTCACCAAGAAAGGGTTTTTTGCCATATTCACCGCGCTTTTTCGTGCGTAGGAAGATTATTTTCCTAGGGTAAGCCTGTGGTCCAGGGTTTGAATCCCGATCATGCACCTCTTATTTTTCGCTGTTATGTGCGTATTGACAATCAATTATCACTTGCTTTAAATGTGAAGAAAACCGTAACGAGCAAATCTAGATGACTGAGAATTGTCCATAAAGTTCTCAAAAGCGAAGTCTACCGATCGGTTTTTGCCCAGCTTGGACTATGACCTAACTTTCCTCATACTGACATTCTTCTCCAATCCTCTTCCTGTGCTGAGTTTCCGCATGTGCGTAGAAGTAGAACGTTAAAAGTTTGATGATGCTTGATAATTAACGATTCTATTGTATTATATATGAAAATCTAGCATTTTCTCTTTTTAATTGCGATGAGGCAACAAGTCAATAATGTTCGGTACCGACCGTGTAGCGAGGAAGCGTTATATTTTCGCGCGTTGATCACTCCATTCCTGTGGTTAATGGCTTAATCCGTTCCGCACTTGGGGTCGAACCCTCCACTATTGGCATTCGACAGTCGACGGCTGATTGAGTTCGTTCTGGAAATTATATAGAAAGCAGGAATGTGGTCTTGTTTTTGATCAGGAATCTGTGGCAACAAAGATTAAATTAACGGTTATTGTGATGTACGGTCTGCAGTCCTGTTTGAGGGTCCATGGGCTACAGTGACTACTTCACTTCATCAGGTGATCAGGTGGTCTCGATAGCTCGTTTGATACTCTACTTATATTCGCACAAAAAAACGGACTAAGTTGAACAGCATGAAGTGTATCTCCAATACCACATCCTTCAAGCCGTAACATAGCAGCGTTATACCGCTCTTATGAGGCAGAAATAATTGCCTGGAAACACGATGGGTTCTACCACCACAAATTCGTGTCTACTTACGTTATTCCACCTTACCTTCCTTTACGGCTAAAATCAAAGTAAATAGGCACATAAAAATACATTCAGTCTCTATTGAAGTCAAATCCGATAACAAAGGCAGCAATCCAAGCTTTATGACCGGTTGTAAACCGGGAAATTGTATCTTTGAATACAACTTTGATAACAGTCCCACATTTGATATTCCTTACAAAGTTACTTATAAACAAGGATCTTGCAAAGTCGTTCATAAGCAAACACCTCCAAGTTTCAAGCAAATCCAAATCTTTGCAAATCTGAACGATTATGCAACGTAACTGGGAGTTTCGTAAATCCGAACATACCATTCCCTCATATTCCAGGGTATATTGACACGGTTTATAAGTACGCGCAAAAAGATGCCGAACCGTATTTTCTCATCGCGTTGTTCCGAATTCTAGTCACTATGAAATACTATAATAGACAAAGAGCAAATATAGTTAGTCTTGTAGTAACGCCTTTTAAAGATGATGGAATAGTTCAAGGTTCGAAACAACAAGGTACAAAACCACCACCGAGCCAAGCTGTGATTACGGCAATATCTCTTTTTTTCAGGGCAGTCTTATACCCAGGAGGGAATTTAACATATTTAGACTGTGATGGATGGGTAGAGGAAACTTGGATTCTGAGCAAGATTCCCGACTAAACAAACGCCTAAATGCCCAATTTATGTTTGAAAGTAAGAAGGAAAGAAAATAAAATGCAGATTGGTAGACTTTACACACCTTCGAAATTACAGGTTACTCTCAGTATAGGTTTTATTATGACGTATTCCTTCAATGTTAAAGCAGATGATAATTAATTTGTAATACGCACATAACTTCGAAAAATCAAGAGATGCATGTGGGATTCGAACCCCGGGCTTCCAGAGTAAAAGGCAGGAATCTTACCACTAGTCTATCACTGTTACCGATGACTACCCATTAAATAGAGGTGTTTACGCCTTTATATTTGCACATTATCTTGTAATGTCGTAATTAATGTTATGATATAATGTGTAGATATAATTAGTCACCGGGAGATGTCTATATCTTTAGAACAAGCCCGGGCAAAGAGAGAACCCTCGAGATCCGAATTCCCCTCCCCGTCTCCGTGGTGCGTTAGGGTATGAGAGGTCTGGCAGGGCTGGACGTTTTACTTTGGATTCTTTACCGATTCCCGACTCCGACAACCGGCTCCAACGTGCACGCACCCGTCAATCTCGCTTACCCACGGTTTACATATAGGCGTTAGTAAACTCATTACCCCTAACCCTAATTTTCCTGAAATGAACTCTGAATACATTTACCTTCATTATCCGCTGGATATTCAGATTCAAGTTTATTTATAGCTGCAATTCAAGCTAAGATCAGCTAAGTAATCCCTCAGTTAGGCTTGACTGTTGAATATGTGAGCAGTGATAGCCTGGTTGTAAGTTTCCGGCCTTCACGCTAGTTCGAGGCCCAATACCGCAAGTATCTCTCAACTTCTAAATAATTTATGTTTTAGAAATGAATTATCATTTTCTTTAATGATGAAAGTGAGGCAAAATACACATCTGAGAGTGCTTTGTAAAGTTTTCGAAGTTGTGTAAAGTCATCTATCTGCATCTGCACTTATCCAGCATGGTAGATTATGGCTTAACTACTCTCGTTCTTGGAGGAGACTTATGCCCGGCAATGAGACAGTAATGGGTTAACGATGAAGATGGTGTTGAATATTATATGTTTTAGTGCAATCACATGTTATCGGGTAGTTAATTATCAAGGCCATTTAGATTTTCTTTTAACTGCCACCGGCGAGACATTTAAACGGCATATGAAATTTTCTGTTCTAGGTCAGTGCGTTTGTGTTATCGTCTTTGTTTGTGTCCATAGCACCCACGGCATTTATTGGTCACGTCACAAACTGCCCAAGTGACATCCCTACTGGCCAGTAACTAATAACAAACAACCAAAACCAACTAATTGAAACCCATCATTGATGTATCGTTTCTCTTCAAGACTAAGTGACAAATTTCATGTGAGTATTTCTGACTAATTACATCGCCAAATTACACGGTAACACAATATTTTTATAACATTGCAATATGAGACTAGCATTCATTCGATTTGGCGGTAAATGGTCACTGCCCCCCATGAACTGCAATCATCCACAAATAGAATATGTTATATGTATATGGAAACTAGTAAAGCGAAAACTAAGTTGGAATACCCCATGCTAGTATTATTAATATGAGAAAAAAACAAACTAGCATGTAGGATTTTGAGTGGTCATTGCAGCCCATGGGCACCCACATCTAAACTTAAACAAGACTAAAGTCTTTTTTTTATATTATGTAACGAGTACTCACGATTTGCGGTTTTTGAATTGCCTATATTCCCATCTGAGGTAGTAAGTACGTAGATGCGATAATACTCTTGAGGGATGACATGTTTGCCTCGTTGTAAGTATACCCGACAGCCACCAAGTAACCTCTTACCAAATACTTCAAATCAGAACACAGTAATGATTAACATTTTTTATATAAGGTTGAAATAAGCGTGGCTGTGATGACTTCGGAGTCATACCACGACCAATTCTTCTACTCTTGTTCTTAGCCGTAGTCTTTATTACTGAAGGTATTTATTCTCTTATTTCCTTCTGTTCTTAGCTTCCTTTAAAGCTGCTATTATGAGACCAGTAAGGGACGTTACCATATACCAATATACCATACCATAATGCTATAAGTCACAGGTGCCCAGGGGCAAGCTCCTGGATAATATTCCTAAACATACATCTGGCAACAGAAAAACGTGTAGCGAAATATCTCGTCGCAAAATTTTTCGAGGCTATTGAATGCTACCCCTACCTCAGCACTTCTACAATTGCATTCCTCCACCCAAAGGTTGTCTGGCAGAGGTCGCTGCTTTAGCGATATGACCGCCTTTTGTGTATGATTTAACGTTTTTTGTGTTTCGTATTGTGTTATTTTCTTTGGTGTGCGCAATAAAGTATATTGTATTGTATTGTATTGAATGTAACATCAGCTCAAAATTGTGTGAAACACATACGTAAACAAACCAGCAACCTAGTAATCTTACAATTCCATTAACCCCCTATTCGCTGTCAATTTCCTAGTTTTAACAAACAATTTTCATCCAACCGCAAATCCACATGACATAGCACGTGGTTTAATAGCGAGCGTGTAAACTTCGTGCAGGGTTGAAATGCCATCTATTTACCGGGTATATCCGCAGCACAACTTTATTGCTGGGGACAGGATGGGAAGGACAACTTCGTGATAGCGCAGCCCGGCTACGGAATTCCGTATCGGAATGCAAAGCGTTTGGTACAAGAAGTGATCTACTTATTTTCCACTGGAATTTAGTAATTCGGTACATTTTATGACGCATGTTTACCAGGTTTATACATAGAAGCATATAATTGGTAAGGACAGGATGGCAAGGATAATTTCGAGATAGGCAGCCCGACTACCAAATTCCGCATCGGAATGCACAGCGTTTGGTACAAGAAGTATTCTTCTTATTCTCTGTTGAAATTTAATGATTCGATACATTATGTGGGACATATTTACAAGGATTATATGTAGCACATTATTGCTGGGAACGGGATGGGAAGGAAAACTTCGTGATATATTCGTAATACGCAGCCCGGGTATGGAATTCCGTATCGGAATGGAAAGTGTATGGTACAGTTCGACTGGGGAGGTACCACCGCCTCCCTCATAATTCGCCATAAAGCAAAGGTTGTCAGGAACATGTCGAAGCGAGACGACAACCTTAGCCATTTGCATAGGTCCTCCGATAGGATTTAATTCTTATTTAAGGTTATATATGGGTGTCATTGAGCTGCAATGATTACTTGACGCACGTTGAAATAATAAAATAAATACTTCTATTATAATCTACGTATGGCTACTTTGTATAAAGCAAGTTTAATTTTTAACACTATAACGTTACACTATTAGGTTAAAAAAACCTAAAGTAATCTTTTTTTCAATCAAAACGAGTTTGCTGCACTTTCACGTAAATATATATTTTTAAGAATTATTATGAAGTTTATTTTGCTCTGTTAAGTTGCAATCGCTTCATAAAATAGTCTTAACCTTGCATAGCAATAGTTTTTCCCTCGTTGATATAATATTATGACCATTTTCTATACAAATATATAAAACCAGGGTTGACAGGGAAATAATTTGTAGTATTATCGAAACAAAAACATTACATTGAAATATTACTTATTAAGTGCAGCGAAGTAACATTTTACCGTACATATCCTACTTGGCTGAAGGTATAGTGACTGCAGATAAATAACTTCCCAGCATTATGCTGCGTCCTATTTCCTGGATATAATCCTTCCGTGGACATCCTTTGATGTACTAGTGCTATCCTGAAGAGTAAGTAGAACTATTTATAATTGTAATAATTCTTTACTTTAAATAATAAATAAATGTTGTTCACGCTACCATTTGTAACTTGGGCCAGTGATAGGACATTCGATTGAGCACTCAAATAGATCCGAAGTTCGGTTGGCGCGGCCATACTTACCCAGTAAGCGGGCACAAATTTACAAGAGTTACGACAGACAGAAACAACCAGGTCATGTTTGCTGGCAACAATAGATCGTACTTAAAATATCGCGGCAACATTTGAACGAAAGTTTTGCACTTATATTTTATAGGTACGGGATTAGTCTGGGCATCCTTCATTATTTCCAAATAGATTTTCTATATTATTATTTGCACTGCTTCCTTCCAAGGAACTATCTTAATATTTTATTGGTTTTGAACCTTTAGTGTTGCTGAACCGACTTCACCGCTATATTTCATAATCACTCTTTTACTATCCCTTCTCAAAATGAAAAGGGTGTAGGATAAAGTCAGCTACGTTGGCTGGCTTTGGTAGATTTTAAGAACTTCATGGAGAACTCTTAGTCATGTTGATTAACTCACGTTTTTTAAAAGTTAGAAATATTAGTAATACGATTCGAACCCCGGAGCGTGAGTGAAAATTTGTATTTAGATTTCGCTACAAATATGTGGTGTGACTTATTGATACAAGTCATGTTAGTTCAATTGATAATGTGGTAGTATTTCAAGGATTTATATCCAGTTAAACTACTGGGGAAAAGGAATTTGTGTGATGCTTGAAGTAACCACTAGTGGATCTGTATCCATACATACAACTGCATATTTGTCCTCTGGTTATTTTATAATTTAGTGGACATACATATAGTGGACGTACATACTTCCAGCAAAAATTGCAATAAAAGTTATCAATCATATCTCGATGCCCCTATTTACAAAGGTGTAAATAAATATAAAAATAATATATTTAAAAATGGCCAATGAATGGCCAATGAAACCCAATTATTTAATCGAAATAATGTATAATTTTACATTTCTCAAAAAATCAATAAAATTTAATTTTAACACTTTTGTATTAGCTTATGATTACAAAAATAAATGTCCTTACAATACATTACATCAACAACATTTCATTACTTACATGGTTTTTACCTTATATTATATTGAATATTCGTACATTTTATTTTCACTAAAGATTATTTACAATGAATACATTTGTAATATGGAAATCGGAAGACTTAAAAATACAGTGGCTCTATACATAATTTAATGGTTAATCTTATATTATGTCATGTTTGGATATAGCTACCAATGAATAACATGACTCGTTATAAAAATAATCAGAAAAAATATCTATTTATCCTAATGCAATGAAAAATACATAAGTGTTCATAATTTTCGGACGTATTAGTTATTTTTATTATTATTAGTTACATATTTTTATATTTTTAATAGCACACAATTTTCTAAAACTTTGAGCACCACATCTACAACGCAACTCTATACAAGACATTCATAACACAAAATAACGAACGAATAATTTTATCACAATTCATTTATATTACATCGGCAATTTTGTAATTCGAATTCTATTTTCCGTTTTACTGATTCAATTTGTAAATGAACATTGCAATTCTTTATAATACTATGAAAATAGCAGATACTTTTATTGCTTGCAGCGTGCAGGACACCTGATGGTTGTAATAAAGGCAGGAGGCTCTCGAAGTTACTTATTTAGATATGGATATATATGGGGGTCATAATTAAATTTTGCAGAACTGATAGTTTTATTTTCCTTTCCAGAGACCGGTGCACCATTTACACCTATGTGTACTCTTGATAAAAATCTTAAGATTTATTGTGAAAATTGAGAAAGAGATTTTCTAAAATTTGCACCTTATTTAAAATTACACACCACTCAATTGAATTATTGAAGTATTTGAAGTACGAAATAAAGAATTGCAAACATCTTTTGACAAATTCAACATTCTACATTAATTTATATAAATATGTACATAAAAATATGTAAGTGTGTTATTTACATTTTTTAAGATAGATAAGAAGATAGTCAATGTTCTGGTAACACAATATTTTGGCATTCCGGTCACCCTGTTATCGACTACAAATATTGTAACAATATTGAAGGGATGGTCACATAATACTATATAATTATAGATGAAAAATAATTTTCTAAATAATAAAAAAATATGTACTATCATTCTCAATGTAAAAATAATTCTGTGTATATGCACATAATTGATATTATAAATATATTTTTATAACATTTCATTCTTTTCAAATGTATCTATTTTTTTAATTGATTTATAATTGAACATAAAAATAATTACAATTTTACATCTAGTAAAACTTTTAGTTGATAATTTGAATAATGATTTCAAAATTAAATTAACGGTTATTCTTGGCAAGCTAACAATTATAATGGCATTAAGCAGTCCTTAATTACTGCATAAAATAACACTAAATGAGAAATTTCCTATAAGGGGCGGTCGATAAAATTTCGTCTCTTCATATTGACATGGCCTCCCAATCAGATCACTTTAATAACGTCACATAACATAGAAGGATCGATTTCATTTAATTTTTTTAACAAACTTAATTCTACATTCTTATTTATGAAGTGAAATAACGTGATAGAAAATTAAATTACATATATTTAAAAATGAAGTTAAGAAAATGAAAGTGAATGATCTATGCAAGAGGCATACTCATTGAGGCTGAAGTTAGAGGAACAGTAACGTGTTTTTCAGCTTAGAGCTTTTCCCACCGATACTTAAATATGACTCACCGTTGCGATATAACGGGGGATCGTACGATCCTATGGTTGGACATGACTCATTTTATAGAACGCCCCTTTCGTTTAGCATGCCGTACTATTCGATTAAACCTTCGCAAAACAAGTCAAATTACTCTCTTACATTTTGTTCACATAATGAAACAGTTACTTGAGTATCGATTTCATTTCTGTCAATTTTTTTACAAATCATATGTTCAGATTCCTGTCAACCAAATTGGAACTGTACACAAAATCAGTTCTCAGTTGGCAAGTTGTCTGTGTATGAGATTAGGCGAGTTTCTTTTCACTAATTGACGCTAGGGACTATTCAAGCACGATTTAGAATTGCTCCCAGGAACGATGTAGGTTGATGTAGACAGAGGGTTCTGGATTTGATTCCCGGCCAAGCTGACATGTAAACGATGAATTTAGATATATAGTCTGGGGTTGAGTGCTTGTGCACATTTCTGTATGAATCCATGAGTACAATTGTATATCAATTTTAAATAGCTACACCCCCCCCCCCTTTAAAAATGTTAGTGATAGAGGAAATGGATTACTATATTATTTCTATTATTAGTAATTTCCAGAAAGACAGAATACTTTGATTTTGAAACTGAAATCTCCGTAAATTTTTCACGAATATATGTTTTAGGGAATTATTGACTTACGTTCAGTAAGTTTAATAAAACTGGCATTTGTTCATAAAATAAGCCTACATTCCCCCTCGTACCCAGAAACAATTCCTTCCAGAAAACCATTTAAATTAAGGCCCTAGAAAGTGGCGTCCCATCCGGATAGATCGTCTGGCGGCGGTTCGTCAGCATCTGGCGGATACTGGTCGAAGTTGTGGGTATCGACTGCCGACTTGACCACGGGCGTGATCGGAGGGTCGAGGGTGCGTTGCGCCAAGCCCTCCCAGTTGAAACCGTCGAACCATCTGCAATAAGAAATAATTGTTTTACGGCCCCCGTAACGTAGCAGTTACCATGCTGGTCTCATATGCAAAGGGTACTGGATTTGGTTCCAGGACAAACAGATGTAAACAATGAATTTAGACATATGTTCGGGGACTGGGTGCTTGTGTACGTTTCTGTGTGAATCCAGTGCACCCGCGGTAACGGAAATCTTATGGGACGTGTTGGACTATCATAATCTTAAAACTGTTGGGGCTATTGGAAAAAAATTGGACTATCTTAATCTTAAAATTGTTGATCCTTAAAATTACTGGAGTCAAACACGTTGACTGCGGCGGCTAATATTCGTAACAATCTTCCCGTGCAGCGCGCAACACAACAAGCGTGTTTCAGTACGGCGGCACACAGTATGCGTGCGAGCCGCACGGGTGGCTCGGACAGTAAAACACTTCAGGTGCGTTTGCCGTAATCAAAGCGTTAAGACAGTTGTTAAGAAGCTAGTTACTTACTTATGCTTCTGTATCTCAGTGATTCCGCCCCGTTGGTAGCCTAACCTCTCAGCAGGGTTGTCCCGACATAGTTTCTTGATGAGGTTTGCGGCGTTGCGCGTGATGCACCTCGGGAACTCCACAGCGTCAATACCCTTGAGGATCTTGTTGTACGTCTTCATGGGGTCCGCGCCCGTGAACGGCGGTGACCCGGTCAGTAGCTCAAACATTAGCACTCCTGTAATGTACCCAAGCAATAAGGAGCTGGAATGATGATTGTTATAGGCATTCATTTGATCAGAAAACTACCAATTTCTAATTAGGATTTTACGACTTTTTCATTTTAAAATAAAGTTATCAAACACCGTTATTCACTGTAACTATACTCATTTTGTACGTTTATAAAAATACGTTGTAATATGTAAAATGAGTGATTAAATACCGTTTATTTGATTAATATTAAAGTTTAGTGATATTGATATTAAGGTTACATCTATATTACATCGTGCATTCTATAATGCCGTAATGAATTGAATTTTCAAAATATTAAGCCATTTTACTGCCATTTAACGTTCAATTTTACACAGCAATCGTCTTCGCCTTAAACTCCTGAATTGAGATTCCATAATCTGCATACTCCCATTTGTGGAGAGAAGTATCCAGCAGTGGGTCCTAAGGGTTGCACCTAATCTCCATACTCCACGCAGCTATACCAGTGGGAATTGATAAAGTTACGGGTGAAATCTACTGTCACATGTATTTAAGTTATCCATATATATGTTATATTATGAAACCAACATTTTGATCGGCTAAATGCTTTAACACATCGACTGCCGCAAACACACATGTCGTGTTTTACTGTCCGCGCCACCCGTGCGGCTCGCACGCGTACGGTGCGCGCCGCCATGCTGAAACACACCTGTTGTGTTGCACGGCACACGGGTGGATTGTTTCGGATATTAGCCGCCGCAGTCAACGCGTTAAAGAACAAAGTGTTTGTCAAATATTATTACTATCAGTGGCAGACGCGCGGTGCGACTGCGCTGAGTCTTTTTGAAGAGTAGCAAACGAGCGTGCAGGCCATCTGATGTCAAGTGTTCAGTGCACATATAACCTTAAACAAAACTGAAGTCCTATCTGAGATCGAATATAAATGCGTTACTACTCCTGAGGACTAAGATGGTCCCCTCGCTATAAATGTACCCGGCAACCACGTCTCTCCGACCGAAACAGAAAAACTGCTTCAGAGCAATTTATAACGGTGATGGTGGTATCTCCCTAGACGAACTATGGTTCTAACTCCTTCAAACTTATTTAAGATGGAAAATTGCTTGCAATTCGCTCGCAATTGCAGATCTTCTTTACATCAAAATAATCACCTAAAGACCAATAATCGGCGCTGATGTCGTGCCCTCGGTTCATTATGACTTCCGGGGCGACGTACTCGGGCGTGCCGCAGAAGGTCCAGGTCTTGCGGCTAGCCTGCAGCTTCTTCGAAAAGCCAAAGTCCACCAGTTTCACATAGCCCTTGGAATCAAGCAGCAAGTTCTCTGGTTTCAGATCCCTGGAAGATGCAATATGGATTTTAAATGTAAGGTAAATTTGTCGCTTTTTGCAATTGACATGAATGCAGTAAGTCATATCGACATCATATAAAATGTCTCTGTCACTCCTTTACATTTTGAACAGAAACATACATTACGTTAAGGAAATATCGCTTACCTATAAATTATATTTCTAGAATGTAAATAATGGAAAGCTTCAACAACACACGCAGTGTAGAACCTAGTGGTAGCATCGTCGAATTGACCTGGAACGATGAAGTATTGCGATTAATAAAAACAATGGAACACCATTCTCATTGGTGTCTTACAAAACGAGAAGTCGTAAGTCTATGCATGGCAAAAGTCTAAACAGAAAGATACAAGCGTTGCGAAAAGTTATTTTTTATGTTTGAAGAGTAGCAAACAGGAGTGCAGACGATGTGATGTTAAGCGATCACTGCAGCCCATGGTCACCTACATTTACCTTCAAACCGAGGTTGTACATAGATGCGTCATTACTCCTGAGGACTAAGACAATCTTGTAACTGTTCCCGATCACTACTCCTAAGGACTAAGATAATCATTTCCCTTGTAAGTGTTCCCGACAACCATACTTCTCCAATCGAAAAACAAGTATCGTTTGACGGCGGATTATGAGGGCGAAGATGACCTCCCGGGTGAACTAATTCGAACCTATCTACCTATTTGTAGTAAGTTTACCAAATACAACAAAATTATAACAAAAAATAGTTACCTCTATCTCTTAATATTGTCCACAACTCGCCACCTAGACAAGTTTCCATTAACATATACAAGTATTTTCGATCCTTGAATGTTTTATACAACTTCACAATGAACTCGCAGTTCATCTCTGACATGATCTCCTTCTCCGACATGATGTGTTGCTGTTGCCTGGTCTCAACGATCTGGGCTTTCTTCATCTGCTTCAACGCAAACGATCGACTGGAGTCTCCTTGGATCTGGACTAGCTCTACACGACCAAAACCACCGATTCCCAAAGTGGCAATAATACGAAGGTCCGAGAGACGGAGATTTGCAAATTCTTCATTGAGTCTGGAAATTAAATGATTACAATTAATTAAGTGTGTTACAAATTATTTGCCTCTTGGTTCATTGAAATTAAGATACTTTTAGGAGTTACAGTTATATAAAGTACTTAATCTTATAGCTGAATATAAAATTATACGAGCACGCTGAGCTAAAATTAGCATTTTAGTTGCCATAAAAACAATATTTTTAATTGTCATAACACCTATAAATTTGGCATACTTTATTCAGTCAAGTTAATGGGAACTTTTCTCTGCGTCTTTATATTCTAAATTGAGTGTTCTGTCTATATCACAAATCCAATCTTCAAATCTTATTGTATACTAAAATTCGTCGTTCGCAAGCTGAATAGCAAAAACGCGGGAATCATAATCACTGTATCTCAATGCGTCTTGGAAAAAACGTGAATTTTCTATGCCAAAGAGGAAAGTTAATAACCTGCTTCAGATTTACTTCCACTCTTTCATTACTATTCTCTATAATAAGTCTCTGACATTGATAAATAGACAGCGAAAGTGTCCAACCAATACTTAAACTGATTCTGAGATTCTCTTACATGAACTTACCATCGAAATCCGTAACAGGGTTTTGCGTTAAACAGAAAAATTTAATTAGATAAAAGAGCAAGATAGGCGTGTTTAAATAAAAAAACAGTGATAGTCTAGTGGCTAAGATACCGGCTTCTCATATTGGGGGTCCGGGGTTCGAACCCCGCAAACACCTCTGATTTTTCGAAGTTATGTGCCTATCAGAAATTGTCACTTGCTTTAAGGGTGAAGGATAACATCGTGAGGAAACCTACATATCCACAGAAGGTGTGTGAAGTCTACCAATCTGCACTTGGCCAGCATGGTAGACTATGGCCGAACCCTTCTCATTCTGAGAGGAGACCCGTGGCCAGTAGTGAGAGATAATGGGTTCATGATGATTTTGAAATATGGATGAGCATTTCGTAATAGATGAAGATTAGTAAGCTTAGTAACACAATAGCATTGTGGTTGCATTAAAGTGAAATCCATTGTTATGGATACAAATCTACATTCGTTCTGGGTGTTCTGTGTGAACTTGACATAGGCTGACGTGGATGTTTTGTAGTAAGTTTGAAGTAAGTTTATAACTATTGCAAACGTTTATTGCTACAGTTACTGTCGGTCTTGTGTAATACGCCGTTTTGTGTAATATATTTGTGTCTGGTGCTACGTTACCAGTATCAACATTATTTAGGGTAATAGAATTTAAATTATAATAAAATACCGTTGAACTGAAATGAATTGTGTTTTCTTTTGAATTGTGTCTTAAAATTGAGTAGCGTCTGTCTTCTTTAAGGAAAGAAGTCTGGTACTTTCTTGCTAGTTGTGGTATCAACATAATTTTGAATAAATAAAATTAAAATTTGACTATAAAAATATAATTAATATTAATATTATCTTAAGTCATTTCTTACAAATTCCGTCCTGAAATTACCGAATGTTGACTGTCTTCCTTAAAAACGTCAGTACGTTCCAAATATGTTAACAAATGAATAAAGATTCCTCTCATTTATTAAACAGGATTGAAGAAATCTTCAAATATTTTAGTCACATTGCTAGATATGACGTGGATGACTAAATTTATCAACAGCAAAATGTATGGCCTCGGCCGAACGTGTAACAATTATGTACAATTACAAAAGAATAAATGAATGGGTCCAATTCGAAGTAGTGAAACAAATTCTTTTAGAATTATTTTTGCTGTAACAAGCAAGAAGATGATTTTGTTATTGTGAGAGGTATGAAAGAATGAAAACATGACCAATAGGCAAGAACTTATTAATACATTTGTACAATTCTTTACCAATTACCCTAGCCTTTATTTGGAGTAAAAAGTATATTTAGAAATTTGTGAAATTTGTAAATTTCTATAAGTGATTTCGAAGTAGCTATTGCGTGACTTTATTCCGTAATTTTACTTATTGCATGTACAATATATGTCACGTGCCAATAAAATTAACGATTCGTAATATACTTCTTCATATTATTAATTTCCCTATATTGTCTCATTATTTATTAATTATGTTAATGTCAGTAAGACTACATTTAGATCGATATAATTTCCTAACTTACGATTTATATTTACTGTGACTTTGAATGTAGTTCAGTATGCTAAACTGATTGTTAAAATACCGAATGTGTTAGGTAACAACTAGATATTGAATGGATCATTACTGACCTCTGTCTGCTTTCACCCTCATCTTTATACTTGGTGCGGATTTCGTCAAGTGTGGAGATCAGCTGGTTGAACGTCTCCCGATCGATCACGAGACAAGTGGTGCCGTCTGGCGAGTCGCATATAATGTTCGCTGTTCGAAGATCGTCACTGAAAAAAATAAATTACTAATTAATACTTCGCAAGTCGCATATGATGTGAGCTGTTAGAAAATCGTCACTCGAAATGATGACGATAATGACGAAATCAAAATAGGTGATTGAGTTGTTGATCTGTAAAAGAAAGTAAGTTTTAAAGTCGGTTCCCTAGTGATTCTTGTGGTTTTGAAATTATCTATGGGGGCAGCGCCATGCAAGCGCTAAGCACTGGGTTTCATTTAAAACATAGATCACTAATATTATATATATCTGTAATTTTAATACAACTGTAGAATTTTTTTTTTTGGACTCACGTTAATGTCATCTTAATTTTGCATCTAAACCGTTTTTTTTGGCACTCACGTTCTACGTCTTAATTTAGCATCTAAACCGCATAATGTTTAATTTGGTTATTATATTTTTTATGGGACATCGGGCATCTATAGAAATAAATGTTGATATCATATTGAAATGATTACGTTACATTGTATAATGGCAAATGTATTTGGTAAAATGTTAAAATAATATAAGTAAAATATAAGTAATGTAAAAGAGAAAGTACATTGTATGTAAATTGCATTTTCGCGTCGCTGAAGTAGAGATTTTAAGATTAAATTAATTAAATTAATAAGAGTTATTGGGGTTACTTAATCGTGAAGATGAAATTTTTAAAATTTAAATAATCTGCATTGAATTTGCGACAAATATGGTCGCAATTAGTGGCTGCCACTTTTTAAGTCCCATTGTGCTCGAATCTGTCCAGCAACTGGAGAAGGAATATATTTTTCCTACTTAGTGTTTGCCCGAGTCGTTTTACTGATGATGCTCCGTTTTGGTGCGAAATACGTATGGGTGGTGGTATGTATTTTTATTTTCTGCTTGTACATGTGTCTTAAATGGGAGAGAGGGCGGTCTACACTGCATGTCTTAACAAAATATATACCATCATACATATTGGTCGCGGATTGTTGCGTAGTCATTTTATTCTATCTTTAAGACTTATCAAAATATTCGTAGCACTAAGGATTAAAAAAAAACATAAAATAGGAAGTAACAGCGAGATTATTCACTCCCACGCACGGCTAAGTCCGGTGACAGCCGCTAAAACCTTTCCTAGGGGAGGAAGACGTAAAGAAATCTAAACTAAAAATAGTATTAGATTGATAATGAACCCCGATTATATTACAAGATGAATTTCTAAAGATCAACTTTAACTGAAATTGTCAAATAATACAAGCTATCGGTAGCCTCTGTAAACGACTGGAAATGATGATGTTTTATATGTGAATGAACTTAAGATTTGCGAATATAAAAATAGTGTGGTACGGGCATTGCCCCGTCTGAAACATTGCCAAATGGATTCTAATCGACTTTCAACCGTTTATTTTTATATTAATCGTGGATGCACAGCACATTTATAAGAACCCATATTGACTTTGTTATGAGCTTCCATTCATGGATTTTTTTTTAATGTTTGTAAAGCAGCAAACAAACATGCAGTCCACCAGATGCCAAATGGTCACCACAACCCATGGACACCCACATCCAACCTCAAACAAAACCGAAGTTCCATTTGAGGTTGTATATGGATGCGTCACTACTCCAGGACTATGATGGTCGCCTCGCTATGTGTATATTATGTGAGGAGAATAGCAAATAAACGTGCAGGCCACCAGATGTTAAGTGATCACTGCAACCAATGGACACCCACAGTTAATCTCAAACAGGACTGAAGCTCTATCTAAGGTCGTACGCAAATGCGTTACTACTCCTGAGGTGTAAGATGTTCGCCTTACTGTAAATACACCGACAACTTCTGTCAATTCAACTTCAGTCCAATCGAAACGTAAGAATTGCTTCACGGCGGATTCAGCGAGGACTAAGGCGGTCGGGAAGGTACTAACCCCACCCTCATAATCGTCGTGAAGCAATTCTTGTTTCGCTTAGAGAGATGTGGTTGTTGGGTGCATTTACAGTGAGGCGACCAGCTTAGTCTCAGGAGTAAACGCATCTATGTATGACCTCAGACAGGTCCTGTTTGAGGTTGAGTGCAGAGACCACTTAACCGTAGATGGTGTGGAGGCTTGTTTACTCATCTTCTTACATCAAACAATTATAAAAAGATTACGGCGTAATAATCGTAATAATATCTCTATACAAAATACGTACCCTTGTAATGCTTTTTCGCCGAAAAAGTCTCCCTTCGTAAGAGACCTGATGAACTTCTCATCGTTGCTGTTTGGTTGTTTTTGTGTCACTTTAACCTGAAAAGAGGAAAAAAGGAAATGAAAATTTGTTATTTTTTTTAAATCGGTTTCGGTTATTGCGTATTTTTTTAATAGAAGTACCAAACGAGCATTCAGTTCGAGAATGTATGATAAGTGATCACTACCGACAATTGACATTTCTAATCGATTCTTAACCTGGCTCAGACACTTTTTACGTCCTATTGCTAGGCCTGGGTCTCTTTCCCCAACTGGGGAAGGCCTAGAGCATACCATTTTGAGAGGCGGTAGAACTATAGTTCATCCGGGGAAGTACCACCGCCGCTCTCATAATCCGCCGTGAAACAGTTTTTGTGTTTCGGTTGGAGAGGTGCGGTTGCCGGTACACTTACAGCGAGGCGACCATCTTAGTTCTCAGGAGTAGTGACGCATCTATGTACAACCTCAGACAGAAGTCAGTTTTGTTCGAGGATAAATGTAGGTATCCATGGGCTGCAGTGACCACTTAACATCAGGTGACCTGCACACTCGGTTGCTACTCTTCGAACATAAAAAAAACTCTACCACGCTGCTCTAATGCAGATTGGTGGAGATACAGGTTAGTCACGAATGTTTCCAAGCCCACAAGGCCTCCGACAAATTTTAATGACGGTTATCCGATAATAACAACTGTGATCGACGGCTTTACGTGCCTACCGAAGCACGATAGCACGCATAAAATATAGCTACTAGCTGTATTCGTTATTACAAAGAAAAATCACCAAATTACGATTCTCTTTTTCCAAATGTTATTGAAAAAATATTACATAGAAGGTAAGAACATATGGTCTTAAACGGCTTCAGCTCCTTTAATGTAACTTTCTCTCTCTTTATTTTAAAAAAAATAATTTATAAAAGACAACTTTTTGGTGAAAAAGATGTGGGTTATGGAGTTTCTTTCGCCCCCTCTCCATAAAAGAAACACCTTACGAGGTGATGGTAGGTTGCTGGCGTTCAAAAAGGATTCTGTAAAGAATATACTTTGAATAAAAATATTTTGATTTGATTTAATTTGGAATACCTCATATAAGTAGTTTACGCTACCCTTAATACAAGACCACGGCAGCCCTGCGCTGCTGCTGTGGCAAGAATAAGAAGGGCGGTGATACATTCTCAGTAACCATGAGCACTAATTAGTGTTAGATTGCCGTCGCGTCAACTGACAGTTTGCTAAGTTTTTTCTATTTTTGCGAGTCATGTTCAAAATAGGATACACTTATGCTTTCTTTGTTTTTTTCTATAGACATTCTGTCATTTGAATTCCTTATAAAATGTCGGTCTATTTTCTTAGTTAAAAATATTTTAACTTTTTACGAAACAATTATTATTATTACTTATTATTCAC
>DWKL01000258.1:0-21060 GCA_018249415.1 Phareas burnsi | reverse complement strand
CAATTGCTTCACGGCGGATTGTGAGAACGGTGGCACATCCTCGGACATCACATCACATATTTCTACCAATTATTATTTAATTGTTGTAATAGGTTCGAATCTTTCGACGATTTCTCCAAATTAAATAGTTTTAACTGTCCAATAAAAAATATTTCCTAATTTATTTTAATTTTTTTATTTCCTAATTCCTAATTTATTTTTATTTCTATTATAGTTTGAAACGATGGGTCTGGAATAACAAACATTGCTACTAAGTGTTTCTATTATATCTAGGAAATTCTTTATAATTATTAGAGTATTATATAGATTTATTAAGATAATTATATCACTGCTTATCTGAATCATTAGAATGATGGGCTTAAATTTTGATATGCCAGAAAATTGATGGCGCCGAAAGCCATAAAATTGGAGACGCCAAAAGTTCTGTAATATGATAAAACCGTATGGTAGACTTCGGCGTGGGTCGTAATATTGACCCATAAGCCGTGGGCGACCTCTAGTCTTCGGGGTACCACCTCAAGACCACATATGGGTCTGTTGTGAGCCGCTGCTTCATAAATTTTAAAATTACACCCACTTTTTAAACAGCATTACGTCAGACACTTTGTCATCGGCAGGAATTCTTTCGCCATATGGTGACATAATTTTAAAACAACAAGTACTGTGCAGTCAAATTTTTCGAAAGTTAAGGTCACCTTTTAACAAAATGGACAATGTATAGCGAATTACTAATAAAGAAAAAATATAACTGTACGTCTGTCAGAACAATTAAATCGCGATCATAATTTAAGTCCCAAAAGGTTTGAAGATACGAAATCAGATCAATACTTGAAAAACAAAAAAAAATGTTTTTTTAACTACAAATGTTATCCTAACTAGAGCCTCAGTACCATAAACCATACAATATTGATTCAATGCTTCATCCTTGACCCGTTACTGCCCCACTGCTAGGTGCGTGTCTCCTCTCAGAAAGAAAGGGATAAGCCCATTGTCTACCATACTGACCAATTGTGGATTAGTAGACAACACACGCCTTCGAGATTTTAATAGAGAATTCTCAGTTGTGTACACGTCTTAACAATGTTTTCCTCCACCGTTGAAACAACTGATAGTTAATTTCTAATACGTACATAAAAAGAAAAGGCCGAGGTGCGTGCGGGGTTCGAATTCCCAGCGTAGGAGGCTGGAATCTTACCACTAGGCTATCACTGCTTAAATGCTTACATTTTATTATTATATGTATAAGGTATTCGCATTTAGCAATGATATACATTTTTAAATCAAATACATAGAATTTCATATGAGAGTTTAATCACATTGCGTGTATCTTATCGTTTTACAGAACGAACATATAATATTATTTAAGCTGTGGATCGTATAATGAAACCAAAGTATCATAAAAAAACATATGCAAGTTTTAAAATAGATTAATCCATCCATCCAGAAATTTGCGAATATTGCAAGTACGTCCTCAGTCGAAAGATTAGTTAGCAAATTATCCAAAATGAAATAATTTCCACCATCGACTGATACATCCTGCATTGCGCATCATTATTCGTTTATCGGGAAACCTCACAAAGTTAAACCGTGACGTAGAACTTCGCAAATGACTAAGCGTAGATTTCGCAAGCGATGTAGAGACAGAACTTGGGAACGTAAATTCAATGTTATTTGTTATGGTCATGCAGACATTTTAATGATGAATTAGATTTCTGTTCTGGGTCTGGGTGTTTATATACTGGTCTTTGACTCCATGGGGCTCAAGACACGGGGATTCCTAGTATGTGGCTAAGAATATGGAAAGGCTTATTTAAAAGTGGTAGAGTTCTTCGTAGTTCAATGGTGATGTCACAACCGCCACACACTGCAACACCTGGTCTGGCCTGGTCTTTACAAAGAACTCCCGCATGTGTAGGTATCCTCACGACTAATTCCTTCATCGTTAAAGGTAGTGATAAGCAATTTCTAATACGCACATAACTTCGAAAAATCAAAAGTGCGTGTGGGATTCGAACCCCGGACCCAGCGTAAGTGGTCAGAACATTAACCACTAGGCTATCACAGTTTAATAGTTAAAGAAAAAATAGTTAACTTTAATTACATATAGTATAGTAGTCCCAGGGCGGTTTCATATGATGATCCATTATATATTTTAGCGACATCTGAAGGTTCTTTCGTTAAAACTCACACAAACGTAAATGCATATAAATCATCTCGAATGTGAAAGTACACAGCCGGCCACGTTTACCTCATCCCGATGACTAATCCTCGGATGTTGAAACCGACTTGGGAGCCTGAAGCGTGCGTCAGTCTTAAGGCTTCTACTTCCTTTGTTATGGGACCCGCGTGCTACTTCCAAGTAAGGTCTCGGATTCAATACCCGGTCAGACATGTTTAATTTGGACACCTGTTCCGAATCGTAATTGTTTTCGTATATAAGAAAAAAGTAGAAAACGAGTGCAGTGCATCTGATGGCAATTGACCATAACTATCACCAGCTGATGGCATATGATCACCATCAGATGGTGTATAAATGATGGACCGCATGCCCCTCAAGGATATATGTAATAAATAAATACATTCGGAGGCCTACATGAGATCGCGCCCCAGACACGTTGCGACTCTTGAGGATTATAGCAAATACATTTGGGTACTTGTCTACCATTGCCCACAGATGCATCGCTACTCTTGGGGACTAAGTTGGACCGTCTCGATTAAGTATACCTCTTCCTTACCATTCTTCCAGCCAGAATACAACAGTATTTAATGCTGCTGTTAAAAGGCCGAACCACAAATTTCAGTGTTCGTGTTGATGTATCAATGTTCATTTGTTGAAGTTAATTTTTAACTTCCCAGAAAAGAAATTCTTGGCCTGATATTCTTTATCCCGAAAATATGTAGTGCCTCTCAGATAATAACGTTGACGTCGGATTCATGAAGCGTGCGTCACCCATCGAGCCTTGGGCTACCTTTGTTACAGTTTGTTGTGGATAATAAGGGCTCTAGATTACGCACTGTAATGGTTCCAGCCAGGATGTTTATAAACACTGATAGCTTGGTATGCAATGTTCTTGTTTCACCTTTGACTCATCATTTCCGTTTGATTGCAGTGTACAAAGCTAAGCTTAAGCAGTGATAGCTTATTGGTTAAGAGTACGACATCTCACACTGAGGGTCTGGGGTGTGAAACTTTGCACTTCTGATTTTTCGAAGTAATATGCGTATTAGAAATTAATTCTCACTTGTTTTGACGGTGAAGCAAAACATCGTGAGGAAACCTGCATATCTGAGAGTTCTCTGTAAATTTTTTGAAGGTTTGTGAAGTTTACCAATCCACTCTTGGCCAGCGTGATAGACAAGGGACTTGCTTTCCTCAGAGAAGACCCGTGCCCAGGAGTGAGACATTAATGGATTGATGACGATGATGATGAAGCTGGGATTCTTTATCAGACTTATGTACTTACATTACGATGATGATCAATAAATGAAGATTCGCATAACCCAGTGGCAATAACATCGAACACGCAGACTTCTGGCACAATTCGGTAAAGTTCGATTCTCAGCGAGGCAAATATCTAAATAATAATAAATTTAGATTTCTGTTTTCGATCTAGGTGTTTTCTACTCTTCATTGTATGTCCCCATGGTTACGATATGGACCGATATGGGAATCGTAGCGTGGGCTGGGATGCCATTCGTGATTATCCTAGCAAATTTTCCTCGTATCGAAAGCGTCATTCATTTAAATGTATATTAACATTTTCTAACAAGTATATTAGAAGTATTGTATGTATTTTAAAAATAGCTGATTATTTCTGAAGTCGTATTTGTATCCTGCAGGATTTGTGTCCTGCTTGATATCACAGATTGCAAACCCCAGAAACTCAAACCCCGAACCCCCAGCGTGTGGGGCGGGAATCTTACCACCAGGCTATCGATAGTCACAATCCAATCAAGCTTTACACGTGTTCATAAAGACTCCTTCAAACATATTCCGTTTACATTTTTATTTTAATATGCTCATCACACTAATCCCCATTTCACCGACATCTTTGTTGATTACAAAGAACAGTATCCAGTGCCACTGAAAGGGCGTCTGTTCTCTGACTCACCGCCACACACTTCGCTCTTTGTGATCAAATGGATAAGCAGCTGATAACGGATCTATAAGCTCTTGTTAGGAGGGTTCACATTGTGGATTCTGTTATAAGCCCTTACATAATCTATATATACATAAACATAATTCAAATGGTTGGCTGTTGTGGGAAATATAATGAAGTGTCGAAGTTGTGTGAAATCTATCAATTCGTACTTTGCCAGCGTGATCGACTATGGCCTGACCCTTCTCATTCTGAGAGGACCCGTGCCCTGCGAGACATTAATGCGTTGATGACGATGATAAATCAAACTGAAAACTACTTCAAACTACATAAATCCACACAGACACTTCGATTATATTCATCAGTACTGATCCTAAACAATGAAATCCAAATTTGGAATGACGAATTCGTTTTAACACCCGCAAATATTTGCCATACCAATATTTAGTTCAGATGTGTTTGAAATTCGCGTTTCCTTTTAAGACGCGCTAAAAATAACTTACGCTTAGCATATTTCCTTTCGGAACCTCAAAGACCTCATAAATCAGGGTCCATTTGTTTACAAGAGTCAAGACGGACGCACAAAGGGATTTTGTGTACAGTGAATATCCTTTATCCATTGCAAGGAGTCTTATATTTTGCAAATAGGTTAATTTGGGTTTGTTTATAACTTGCTCCTTTGAAGTTAGTAACTTAAAATAAAAGCTATTCAATTGTTTTGAATTTAGTAACTTCAAAGGATGTAATAATCGTGTCTATTATTTTTTCATTTGAGTAACATTTATAATTTTCGTAGCATTTGTGATGTTAACTAATTCAACTTTTTTCCCATAAAAGTTTTCCGCTCCGTTTTCGAAAGAAGCACGTGTTAATTAAATTTCTTCAAACGCCCAGAAATTCATTTCAAAAACTTAAAATGTGATCTATTTTGAGCTGTATTATATTCGTTTAATGGCTTATTTTTGTATCAGGATGATCCTTAAGTTTATTTATTTTAAAAGATTCACAAAATACTGTACGCTTCTCCTTCAACTCCTTAATTACGATTAGACCTAGCACATTACCCATTGCTGATTCTTATTGTTGATATTTTTCCACTCCGGACATAAACAAGCAATGGATGACAGCACAGCGAAGAAACAATACAGCATGCTTTTGGTCCGTCCCCATCATTATTCCGTATCACGCTGACCGTCTCACGACCGCGGCCGATGAGTTTAGATTGACGTCTAATGTCACCGCCGTGTCAATTTATTGGACACGATTCCATTACTAAGTGAGTAAACTTTCGTATACACTGGCCAGGTATGTATGTACAGTTGATATTTTATATGCAATAAATAAATAACGATTTCTGCTCTCAGAAGTCTCAGAACCTTACAGTAGAAATCCCTTTATCTATGAATAGTCTCGTCTACTCATTGTTTGGATTGTAAAGAGAAATATGTTTTAACTTCATTACATACTATTTATTATAGGTGTATAAATATATAACATATATTAAGTTTATATATAGTGTAGAGATAAATGAATGAGATTACATTTAATATAAACGCTAATCAGAATAGGATTAAATTCGAAAATATATCCATTTAAAGTATTAAATCGAGTGTACCGACGAGAGTAAGTGGTAGAATTATAGTAACACCGTCACTCCCGTGATCCGCCGTGCAGCAATAGTTGTTTCGGTTGGAGATGTGCTGTTGCTGCATAAACATACAACGATGCGACCATTTCAGACCTCAGGAGTAGTAACGCGTCTAGATGCGATCTTAGAGGAGACATCAGTTCTATTTGAGGTTGAATATGGGTGTCAATGGGCTGCAGTGACCGTTGAACATCTGGTTACATGTATGATCGTTTGCTACTCTTCTAAAATAAAAAAACTAACACTAGATTATAAAGTAAACAAAAAAATATACAATTAATTTTCTGATCCTACGTATTTATTTACTCTTTTTTGTATGTATTTTTATGCTGTGTATGTATCCATGGGACTCACGACCAGGGTATCCTACTAGGGCTATGAGTGTAGAAACCGTTTACCTATTTATTGTCATAATTAGCCGAATGTATTACTAAATGGATTAAAATAATCGTATATATAGTCGGAAAAAACAATTTTAGTTCAGTCTATAAATGTTTGCGTAAAATGGAGATTCTGTTGTGTAGAGAAAATTTAAATTTTCATGAAACAATGTGTTTGAATCTGCATGTCTTAGGAAATCTTATACCATCATACATATTGATCGCGGATTGTTGCGAAGTAGTTTATAACAATACTTTTCCCAAATATCCTGACAGTGAAATGTACATTTTCACTTATTTAGGTACCGAAAAAGTTCAATTCATCTCACAGCCTGCGATCCAATATGTCTGTCTGGAATCCTTAATTAAAGGAAATTGACTCTGCAATCTTCCAATCAATTCTTAATTAGGACTCCAATTTACACGGTCCCGGGTTCACCGAGACCGTTTACTAGACGACCCATTTTATGTCTATCTGTTCATGTCATCGTCAATCCATTAATGTCCCACAGTTGGGCGCGGGTCCCCTCTCAGAATAATTCGGATTGGTCCAACAAGCTGGGCAAAAATGCGTTGGCTATCAATCCGATTTTTAAATTTGGTTAACGATACAAGAAAACGTTATCTTTAATAATTTTGAATTAGGTGCTGTTATAGTATATCGGCATACATTTTTTAAATATTGTTCGGTATTAGTGGTAAGGTACTGTTGAGGTCCAAGGTTAAAATCCCGCCCGCATCTCTGATTATTTCGATATTATATGCGAATTAGAATTTAATGATCATTTGCTTTAACGGCGGAGGAAAATATTGGAAGGAAACCTACATAAACATCTGAGAGTTCTCTATAAAGTTCTCGAAGGTGTCTGAAGTTTACACCGATCCGCACTTGGCCAGCGTGGTGGACTATAGCCTAACCAATCTCATTCTGAGAGGAGACCCGTCACTAGCAATACAGTAATGGTATGATGATGTTGATGATAAAGAATTAAAAAGTATAGTAAGGGGAACATAAAACTTAAAATCACCTATATGACTTTTTGTGGCATATGTTAACTATTCAACATATGTTGACTATTCAATATATGTTGACTATTCAACATATGTTGAGTATTCAACATAGGTTCATTTATAAACTTGGCGAACCGCTAACCTTTCCCTTTTACGACGGAGTCAAAAGCCCTCATCAGTGTCTTGCGTATAAATAATACAAGTTACTGTAATTTAGTTTTCATTCCGATAAACCATAAGCAAATTTGATGTCATAAATCAATGAAGGTTTAAATGTACGTTTTGTTCAAAAATAAATCTTACCTTTTTGAGGTGTTTGTTGACCCATTTCGTGAACGTCTTCTTTTGTATTGCGTCCCGTTCATCTGTGACACAAAAAAAAAACAATTGGTTAATTCATGTATCCATATTGTTACGTTTGAACCATATTAAGGTTTTATTGGTAATAAGTATATTCTTATGGTATTATTACACAAAATAAAAAAAAACATTTTTGACAGACTTAACAAAATGTCCAGCTCGAAACTCATTCAGTAAATCTGACATTTTAAAATTCTTTGACGACAATCTGTGCTCAGCGCGTCTGTCTGACCACAGTTTTGGTTATTATGTGCTTGACGTTGACAGTTTGGAGGTAAATAATTAATTTCAAGATTTTACTGTACTCAGTTTAACGCATTTGTAACACATATTGTATATAAATTGTAGTTTTCTAAACTCCTTCTCCATATAAACTTTTACTATGCCAAATCTCACAATCCTCCGGGCGCGCAACATTAATATATATTAACATGTAGATAATTTAAACAGTGTAGTGTTTTTCTTAACGTCCATAATAATATGGTACAAAACAAGATATGTTTTTATCGGTCGATATGAATAGACACTGTCGGTAGTTAATGTCTACGAGTGAGTTCACTTAATCCATGTATTTTTTTATATTAGAAGAGTAGCAAACGAGCGCCGTATCTACGTAATCTTCATGACGTAAATTTGTTTATGGAGTTGTCCGATTTGTTTATGTTTTTTTTACGTCAGAGAGTAGTGAACTAGCGTGTAAATCGCCTGATGTTAAATGGTCACTGTAGCCCAATGACGCCCACATTTAACCTCAAACAGGACTGAAGTCCAAACTGAAGTCGTATGTAGATGCGTTACTACTCCTGAGGACTGAGATGGATGAAGTTGTAAGTATACTCGGCAACCATACCCATTTAACTGAAGCACAATTGAATTGCTTCACCTGTGTTCATCCCCGGATTAAGTCCACCTATCAAAACTATTCTGAAAGATTATGTAAAGAAAGCACTAAACAGGCGTTTTCTTATATGTGACGGAAGTTTCAAACATACAAGGAATCCAACTGGTGATATGGTCGCTGTCAGACATCGACTGGTTATATGGACACCATTGTCCATGGGCTGCAGTGACCACTTAACATCAGGTTGTTTGCACGTTCGTTTGTTACTCTTGTGGAACTATAGTACTACCAGCTATCACTGTTATTATTATTACAATACATTCTTGTTATCACTGTGGTTGGACACAGGTAGGGGGCGTAGGGCACAGGTGTCGTCTCAGAATGACGGGTTCAAGCCCGCCACATTACCTAAGCGCGGATTGATAGATTTCACATTTTGATCATTTTGAACTCAATACACCCACCACATTGAGCTATCCGAAATTGAAGGACTCGAACGCCGGACTTTCCACATGGAAAGCCGAATTCACGTACTTTCCAAGCTTGTTTACGATATAAAAATTCGTAAAGAGCTTGGAAGTTGAATGAACTGTTATTTGATCAATGCTAATCTATCTAATAATAGTTCGTGCCAAGAAGGTCGCCCGGCCGTTGCCAAATTATTTCTGGATCGGAAGCAGATCTAAATCGATAGATATGGCTCGATGTGCCATCATTTGTCGAACGAGATAAGTGAGAACACTCAATGTAATTAATGTGATTTGGATTTTTTTTTTCTTTGTTTTGTTTACAACCAAAACTTGAATGTATTTGTCCGTTTGTCCGGGTTAATCTTGCAAACGGCCGGTTCGTTTCTTGACGAAATTTGTATGAAAAGGCAGACGATTTTATAAATAGGATATACAGTAATTTTATTATGACAAAAACAATGTAAAAGGTTCTCGTGTGACAACTGAGAAACTATTTCAAAGTTATGTTGGTGAAATATGAACTAGGGGGCGTAAACTGAATTATTTAAATGAAAGGGAAAGTAAATGTTCCGATTTTAATAAGAGTAAAGAGTCTTATGATTCCGAAAATACGGCCATAATGATTTTGAAACAATGCCATGGATTTTTGAGTTGGAAACATACACAGCTATACAAAAGTGTCAATGAGCCTATTGGAATATATTTTCGCATTTTCTAATAACATTATTTTAATTTAAATTTGAAATAAAGCATGTTAAAATATAGAATGTAAAATATACATTTATGACAATTAATAAACTTTGTGAACAAAACGATCACGATATGTGATGGATGACAAACATAATTTATTTTAATTTAAATGAGAAATAAAGAATCTAAAAATATAAACATTTAAAAATATACATTTGTGACATTTATAAAATTTGTGAACAATACGGCAACGATATGTGATGGATGAAAAACATAAATTTGGGCGAAAACTGATGCCAACACGTAGTAAACAGATAGTATAAGTAGTTAATTGTGTTAGTCCATCTAATTTAACACGCTTACACACACTCAACACACATAGATTAAACGACAGCATCATACACAACACATCAAACATTTTAAATATGTTAACAATACTAATTTAATAGTAAATACCCCCTACCCCTCCCCTTTGCTGGTAGTAAGTATAGAGTTGTGACCCCAGAATGCTTAGTGTTATGGATACTCACAAAAACCCAAATATTCTAATCCAGAATTTATATGAAAAACATTCATCGCTTATGCCTGACCGAGGATAGAATCGGGAACTGTCTCTATGCTACATCAATATAATGATTATTGAGTCATATTAGACTGAAAATAACATTCCGTGCGTACGAAGTGATAGCTACTTAAACAGTTAAAAGCGATAAAAGTTTTAAATTGAAAAATAGTTTCATTTACGAACGAATATATAAACGAATTTGATAATTATTTAAAAATAAAAATTTAATGAGAGAAAAATACTGATGGTCGTCCAGTGGTGAAGAGTCGTTTATCATTTTTTTAACTTTTAAGTTTGAACGATGTCGAAGTTCTTTTGTTAAATATATATAATCCTATACTCATGTAATCGTGGCATTTTCGTGGCAAAATTTAAAAAAAATACTTTTTCGTCTTGACAAGCAACTCGAAACTCATGTAGTGAATCTGATATTTTAAAATTCTCTGGCGACAATCTCTACTCGGCGCGACTGTTTGACCACAGATTTAATTATTCTGTGATTGACGTTGACAGTTTGAAGGTACACAATTTCATGGCTTTATTTTTTTTTTAATTGAATGCATTTGTTACACATATAAATATAATATAAATTATAGTTTTCTGCACTCCTTCATCATATAAACTTTCAGTATGACAAATCTCACAATCTTCCGTGCGGGCAGTAGGCTTAAAAAGGGCTACAAAGTTTTCTTTTCGCGTATTAATATTAATCTTATTTTAAATATGAATAGTTGTTTTCTTCAGCTATAGAACAAGGACAGCATTCTAGGAGAGACAAGGACAGTTGTCAACATACATCTTAATAAAGACGCAATTGGTCATTAAAATATTCTACGCTCCTCATTAACACCACAACCCATGTGCGTAACTCGAAGTAATTTGTATTACATTTGTTCGGAATTGTTAAGATTCTTCTCACCTCACATCACTTACTCGCCAAGATTAATAAAATTATCAAAAATTTCACTAAGGTAAATATGGAATATTTTTTAAAAATAATTATACAGTAATAGCCTTACAATACGCTGATTCCCACTTTTGTAGATGCGATGGACACAGACAAAAGCAAGCAAATACCCTAGCTCTAAAATCATTTGATAATCTTGATGTTTATTAGGCCGGAGATCGAATGACAGACATTTAAATGAATATATATTACAAGAAAATATTAAAAAACGGTAACTCGATAACAATAATAATAATATTAAAAATATTAAGTCCATGTCATCCGGACCATTATAACTAGTCAATTGATACCTCATTAATGAAAATGGGATGAGTAGTTCAGGCGCTACGGTGGAACATGCATACACACAAACATACATAGACTGCTAAAAAGGTAACCCTTCTTTTTAGCTTCGCCGTAATCGGATAAAATGCTGCAAACATTTGGTATAAAAACGTTACAAGGCGTTCTAACTTATTCCTCAGGGATAAATTGCATCTGTGGCCGATCTCAGGCAGGACTTCAAACTTATTTGGTGTTGATTACAGATGTCCACGACAGACATTAAGCGGTTACAATCAGGTAACCAATATACTGATTCGCTGCTTCTATGCACAAAATAAAAAGCAACAATTGCCCCCGTATTTCCAAGCTACATCGAAGAAATTCCATCGCGTCTCGAAGTTTGCGAGCTTCTCACAGAGATGTGCGGGTCGTCGTCTATTGAATATTAAGTGCTCCTCCGGATAACGAGAGCCACTGACTCACGCTGCAACAGCTGAGTGCTGTGAGAATATGTGTAGAGCGATTTCTTTTAGCACTTGTCGAACTGGGTACGAAATTACAAGTACTTTCTCAGCGCGCTAGCGTTGCGGTTATCAAATGGATTAGCAGACTTTATTTAATGCGTTTCTATTTTTTTATTTAAAAGGTGAATAAATAATAATAGTTAGTAGCTACTTTTGATCAAAATCTATTCAGCTTTTCATTTTATGTGAGAAGAGTAGCAAACGAGCGTGCGGGCCTTCTGATGTTAAGTGGTCACTGCAGTGAATGAACACCCATACAAAACTGAAGAAATATCCTGAGGTCGGTACGTAGATACGTTACTACGCCCGAGGACTGTGATGGTCGCCTCGCTATAAACGTACTTGCCCACCATACCTCTCTAACCGAAACCTTAGATTTGCTTCACCGCGAATATAAGATCGTCAATACCTCCTCGAACATACTTCCTACCACCTATTATGGATACATTAGATCAAAGAAATTGTTCTAATCAAATCTCTAATCTAAACCATATACCACTGTTCCAAACATCAAATAACAAGACACGCTCAACAAACGGAGTGGTCTGAGTGCAACGCTCCCCAATTGCATTACTGATTGAATACATCATGCATCGAGACGGATAAGGGCGTACACATAGTTAACTTTGAAAAATGCGATTTCGAGATGCAATCGTAAAAAGAAATATCTCCTTATGACCTCCAAATATACCCAATACTTAAGTTACAAGGTGGTAGAAATTTTTATTTCTCAGCCGGAGTGCTGCTATGAGCTGTTAAAACGTAATATAATAATAGCGAGAAGTTAAAACGTAATGTAATAATAGCGAGCAGTTAAAACGTAATATAATTATAGCGAGAAGTTAAAACGTAAAATAATAATAGCGAGAAGATAAACGTAATATAATTATAGCGACAAGTTAAAACGTAATATAATTATAGCGACAAGTTAAAACGTAATATAATAATAGCGAGAAGAGTGATGAGTTCATATGTTCATATGTGGGTGTCGCCTAACGTTCTCATAAAATCAACACAAATGAAGTTGCAGTGAATCATAATTTATCGCAGCATCACTTCCGCCAATTTTAAATAGAAAACAAATTACATAAGGAAAGTAAGTGAATTGCATCACAGTATTTTTACAGCATAGAAGAAGCAATAGTGCTTGATGTCAACTTGACATAAGAGGACGCTGCCACTCTTTATCATTTATAATTGACTGTTGTTGTGTTGGGTTTTAATTACTTGAGATCTGCCCAAGTTGCTCTAATATCCCTGAGGACTAAATGACAACACTGAGAGTGTCTCTCTTACCGTCTCCTTCAATCCCTGCCGGGTTTATGCCACTATTATAATGCAGAAATAGATGTGGTGTTGGTGTCTCCAGAGCCGTATCAGGAAGGATTCAACCGTTTTTTATTTATAAAGAGTAGCAAATGAGCGTGCAGGCCACCTGATTATGATTATGTAGTCAATGCAGTTTATGGACAAGTACATCTAACTTCAAATAGGACTGCTGAGGTCGTACCTAGATGCATTGCTACTGCTGAGGGCTAATATGTTCGCCTCGCTGTAAATTTGGAAACCATACCTCTCCGACCCAAATGTAGCCCCCCCCGGACGACCTATATAGTTTTAACATTTATAAAGTTTATTTTTCTTTTAATATTTAGTATTATAGTAGTTATTTATTGTAATAGTTTTGCCACCTACATTAAACTCTCACTATCACCCTGGATTGACCGGTAGAGAGTGCCTAAAGCATTAAGTCCGTTCTTTGTAAGCAAGTGTTACAATAAAGTGTAAACAAATAAATAAATTTAATAACCTCTTTACATAGAAATAATATTATTTACGAAAATCTCGAAAATCGATTCAATTGCATCACATTATATCGCAGCCTTACGTCCGATTGGCTCTCCGATGCTGCACGCGTTATTAGTGGCGTCGGTTCGCACGATAACCTCTTATTTCGCAACCAAATTAAGTCGCTACATTACTACAACTCGACGCGGCCGGATTAAATGTGTTTATCTGTTTATCTTCAATATACATTCTTTCAATGTACCGTGTAGATTTACTGTATTCACTAAAATAGATTAAAGTTGATTAGATCTGTGCTTAGACTTTCCAATAGGTAAACATGGTCATATGGTCGTTATAGACTATGCTCATTATTCCATTACTGTCTCGATGTTGTGCGCAGATCTCCCGTCATAATGAGGGTTCAGGCCATGTCCACCACGCTGAGACTTTATAGACCGCGCTCATTGATCCGTTACTGTCTCAATGCTGAGCGCGGATCTCCCCTCAGAATGTGGGTTCAGGCCATGTCCACCACGCTAGGCAATGAGGATTTGAAAATATTATGATAGGTGACAGAAGTATAACTCGTCTAGGCCCATACCACCGCCGCTCTCATAATAGAATTCTTGTTTCGATTGGAGAGGTGTGATTGCCGGGTATTTTGCCACTTTCAGTGAGGCGACTATCTTGGCCCTCACAATAACGCAGCTACGTACTCCACAAGACAGTACTGTAGTTCTGTTTGAGTTTAGATATGGGCGTTCATTTGCTGCAGTTACTACTTAACATCAGATGGCCTGCACGTTCGGTTGCTATTCTTCTGACAAAAAAGATTAGACGCATAAAGGGATTGCTCTAATTGAACTTCGTTTAGGGCTCGACTGATGACAAGGACCGCCAATGTCAATAGAGTGATTAAGAGGTCGCGTGGGAACCGAATGGTTATCCAATTAGCTAGTAGCAAAAAGTCCAACTCAGTACTTTATTCAATGGTAGGTCCTACAAACTGTAGAATAAACTATTTCTCATCATCATCATCAACCCTTTTATTTCCCCTCCGCTGAGCACAAGTCTCTACTCAGAATTAAATGGGACGTTTTAATTCAGTCTACAGGAACAGAAATGTATCAGTGAGCAATCTGAGGCAAGACATTCATCCTATTTAGGGTAACGAGACAAAGGGAAAACAAAGCTCTTATATGCTCAATTTGTTATCTGTCCGTTCGTCTGTCAAGATTCCTTTTTTTTAGGAACGAGAAAGTTGATAACTTTTCCATCCATTTTGTTCTTAGGCTTAGGTTTAAGATCTACTACTGGCTTCCATATAAATTAAAGTTAACGGTCCCTTGAAAATATAAGAAATTAACACTTGTAAGTGATAATAATGTAAACGTACAACATCGACAAGACCCAATTACCGATTGATGAACTATTTACATAACTATATAATTAAGTTAAAACGCAATTCTCAGAGCGCGAGTCCTGCTCACGCATGTTCGATTGTTCTTCACTGACGATGAATAAATTCATCAATCGACAACATAATTTTTGTATTTGTAGTCCGAAGTTGTAATTCTTAATCAAATAAATAACGCTCTCTATACTTATAACCACACTAGGATTTCCTATATCGTGGGCGCTATGGATACATACAAAGGAGAGTACATAAACACGCAAACCTAGAAACCAAATCTAAATGTGTCATTTGGATATTTTCTTGCCGGAAAATGAACGGAACCTTCTGCTTGTCTATGCCGTATAGTATGGTTATGATCCGCCGTCAAACATCCCTCCGTCAGCTGTAAATTAAATGCAACTAAGCCATTTCTAAGAGATTCTACATCCACGTTACTCATTCAAAGCTCGTCGCGCGCTTCCAGCCAATTGGCGGTCAATTTATTGCATTGAACCGCTGATGAATGGGAATGCTCTAGTTAAGTTTTTCGACGTTTAACGACGTTGGTAACAAGTGCTTGCACGTTCTATTCTTCTCAAATTATTGTCTTGGATGTGAAGAATATGCACTGATAGACTAGTGGTTAAGATTCCGGCTTGGTACACTGGGTCTCCGGGGTTCGAATTTCGCACGCACGTCTGAGTTTTCAAAGTTATGTGCGTATTAGAAATTAATTATCACTTGTTTTAACGGTGAAGGAAAACATCGTGAGGAAACCTACACGCCTGAGAGTTCTTTGTAAAGTTCTCTAATGTGTGTGAAGTCTACCACTCCGCATTTTCCCTATGGCGTGGTGGTGGATAATAGCCTAACCCTATTCATTCTGAGATGAGACACGTGCCCAGCAGTGGGACGTTAATGGATTAATGATGATGTGTATTATCTGTAAAATATCTAACAGGAAAAAGCTTTCAAGCTCGCTCGTAATACCAAGAAACTATAGCGAGGTGTCGGTTCTTCATTACGATTCTGAGTTCGTCCTACAACAGTATTAAGTATTAACCATCGGGCGACACTTACGCGATTCGAATTAAATCAACCTCCAACCTTGACAGTTGCAAATCGCAGAATCGCATTGACCCAGTTGCAAATTGAGCCTTAAGTCTTAAATCACGCTCAATTTCGTGTTAAGTAGCTGTGGAATAGTTTTCGTTGGTTAGAGACACCATCTTCGGTGATTTTGTGAGATATCTAAAGGGTATTTTGTATTCAATTTGATCTTCAGAATACGAATGGACACCCAACAAACGCTTTTTACACTCATTACCCTGCACTAGGATACCCTGTATCGTGGGCGCCATGGACACATACCAAAGATGAAAATACACACACCCAGACCCAGAATAGAAATCTAAATTCCACATTTGGATGTCTACCTGGCTAAGAATCCACCCTGGAACCCTCTGCATGACAGACTGGTATGGTAACCACTGTACCAAAGGGGTTGACAATACGTCTTTTTAAAGCAAGATATATATGTAACACTGATTGTTTTCGACACGGATAGACAAAGCCTCTAAATTTCAAATTGGAACATTTATTACAACAGTAAAAAATCTATGTAAAGCAAAGCTATGTTTCAAATCAAGTCAAAATTATTTAAGCCGTACTTTTTATAAATATCTTTCCAAATCATACAAAACCATACGAAAACTTAACCTCATGTAAAATAATTTTAATTTGTGAAATAATATTTTATTCAGCTACATAAACTTATTTCATAAGATTTTCATTCTACGCCAAATGTTCTATCATCACGGTTAATTTTAAAAAAATAACTTTGTAAATTGATATAAATTACGTATTTTTATTTCCTATTCAATTTATGAAATGTTATATATACAGTTTGTTGTACACATAATAATATAAGAGTGTTGTAGGTGGATGTTATTACACAATCGGAACAGGAAACATCCTAATCAGATAAGAACCATGGCGACCACACACCGGCTTACACGTTCGATGCTTATCGGATTCCGCCGCGTATGCAAATGTGGTTTCCTTAAATGGAACTCCTCGGTACTTTATAGAGAATACGGATGCCCATGACGTCATCACGATAACCAAAAGTGGAAGGGAGGTTCGATGATAGAAAATAAATCTAACAGTTCATCCATCCATCAGCCCTTGAGGTCCCCAATTAAACGTACGCCAAATTGGCGCCACTTCAACAGGTCCTGTAACTTTTTGTAAGTCTACGGTTCACCTGACCAAGGAGGCGTTGGCATTTAAGGGGTTAGCCACAGTTACCACGCTTGACCTTAGCGTTTTGGTGATCGCATCGGACGTTAGTATTACATAAGAAGGTGATGTTTTTTTTATATGTGATAACTGTAGCAAACGAGCGTGCAAGCCACCTGATATTAAGTGGTTACTGCAGCCCATGGACACCCACATCTGTCCTCAACCAGGAGTAAAGCCGATTTAAAGTCGTAAGTAGATGCGTTATTTACTTCTGACGACTGAGATGATCGCCTCGCTGTATGTGTAACATTGGTTGTAATGCGCGGCAGTGAAATCAGGTGGACAATCATCTCCTACTTATATTATTTGGCAATGAATAAAACTGTACAACTTGCAACTCGTCCGACCTCAAAACCAATTAATCAAACGACCCCAAACATTGGAACGAATCTGTTAATTAGCGGACTCAATCCCGCCAATTGAAACTGTAGACTAAAAAAATAGATGGAAGTGTAAAAATTAAAAAAATATATATTATACTGTGAAGTAACACTAACCAAATTATGACACTAAAATAACTTTCCTTAGTTTCTTTACGCTGGAAAATGCTATTTCGAATACTGAATGGAATGAATCAGTGAAATGAAAGTAATTTTCGATAAAAAATATTATTTGGAATTCAGAATAAATATGACAGTATTTGTTGTTCTATAATTTTATTTTTATAGTTTCCAACATAAATATACATACATATATTTATTTATACATATATGCATATTTTTGACGACCCGCGTGGCGCAGCGGTCACTATATCGGTCTGACACGCAGAGGGTTCCGGTATCGATTCTCGGCCAGACTGACATCTAAATGGTGAATGTAGATTTCTCTTCTGGGTCTGGGTGAGTATGTGTCTATGGCGCCCCACATCACAAGGAATCCACCTCGAGGCCCGAATTTGTCCCCCCCCCCCTTTCCCCTCTGCGGTGCATTAGTGCTGTAGGGTATGAAAGGCTAGGCAGCACCGGCTGTCACTCTTTCGATTCAAGGAATCCTTGTATGCTACTGCACCTATAGCCCGAGTGTAGTTCGACCGGGAAGGAACCCCGATCCGCCGTGAAGCAATTTTGGTGTTTTAGTTTGAGGTTAAGTGTGGGTAGTACGGTCTAGAAGTTCCTGCGACACCAGAACAAATACAAACCGACTAATTATAGACAACAATATTACAATATTAATAAGATAGATAAATTACCGTCTTTTTTTCAATGTACTAATAAAACCAACCATAGTTCCCCCGGGTCTTAATGAATCAGTTGATCGGGTGACATTGGAACGAATCGGTTAATTAGCGGCTTGAACCCCACCAATTAACTGTACCGCCGCCAACTCGGTTACCGAGATGGATTTCAATCGTCGCATCATCAGAACTTGTCTTGTGCAATTAATACTTTGATTTGTGAATGATCGGCAATGTTTCACATGTAAAACGTTTTCGAAACGTTTGGCTGGTCACTTTGGGGCATTATAAACGAGTCTCTATAAGGTCCCCTAATCCATATCCTAAGATCCCTAAGAAATAGGAAGGATGGGAAAACTGAATTTGAGCTATGATTTGGTCAATATAGTGGATAACATAGGGTGTGTTTAGATTACTTTATTTTGATTAAGAAAGAAAAAAAGAAAGAACGAAAGGAAGGAAAAATGAAACGAAAAGCAAGAATATAAAAGACAAATAATTAAAGAAAGAAAAAATTAACGAAATTTCAGTCGTCGAAAATAAAAACATCATATAAAACAATCATTACACAATCATTTAAAGAGAAACTTTTAAACAGGTGTGAATTTGTTAAATATAGTTCATAGGATAGAAAACATCTGCGATCAACTACAGATTAATAACCCTTTATTTAGTTTTCGTAATAGATTGAATGTTCGTCTGATACTTCCATATTTGCGACTTCTGTTACGGTAGAAAATACGTATTACTTCTCTCTTCTTTCATTAAAAAATATATTACTTCTCTTTTCTTTCTTTTAAAATTTCGTCTTCTTTTACTTTCTTTATAAATATTCCTTCTCTTTCTACATAAGAAAAACGTATGGGTCTCGTGTATAAATTTGGTTACTAAGGTCAATGGACGACAGTGCCAACGAAGCGCTTGTGATTTAAGCCTATAAAGATCTACATATAGGCATAAAATAAGCTGAGTAACTTTTTAAATTGTATTTATATCTTTTACTGCTATTTTCATTCAAATACATCTCCTTCTTTCACAAAAAAAAAACTTTAAAGTCACTGGACGATAGCGACAATGTAGCGCTTGTAACTTAAGCCTATAAAGCGCTAGCCGTATAATAATCATATTTAATTCATTATTAATTATTTTATTTGTATATTTGCCTTTGATTACTCGAAAACGATAAAATTTTATTCTGCATGTAGATATGTATTCTTCCATATATATAAAAATTGTCTTCATTTAAAATTTTATACATAAATTTAAATAACTGCCATTTTATACAACTTCTATTTATTTACGCTTTACTTAATATATAACCATTTACACAACTACTATTAACATATCTGTTTACATAACATAAATAATTTTAACAGGTGGTAGTACACTCCGTCCGGAGACGTATCACTGCCGCCCTCAAAATCCGCCGTGAAGTACTTTTTGTGTTCGGATAGGAGTGGTGCCGTTGCCGAACTCGTACAGCGAGGCCACCATCACAGTCCTCAGAAGTAGTAACGCATCTACGTACGACCTCAGATAGAACTTCAGTTTTGTTTGTGGTTAGATTTGGGTGTCCATGGGCTGCAATAACCTGCACGCTCGTTTGCTACTCTTCTCGCATAAAAAAAACTGTTAATAGTTTCGGTCATCTGTCTATCCGTGTACGTCCTGATTTTGAAAGTTACTAAACCGATTTAGACGATACTTGAAGATTTCACATTATCTGAAATAAGTAGTTTTTTTAGGGTTTCAGGAATAAAAACCAAATATTGTTCGGTGGATGCGGACGAAACAGTGCGGCGGAGCTTGTATATTATAAAGCCCTAGTTATATGCTATTGTCTTATCTTACACTCGCAGATAACATACGTAGCGGTATGGTATAACAGATAAAATAAGATGTTGTTCAGAGAGAAATATGTTTTATTTTTTTACAATGATTAGATTGGCCGCTAGATATTTCCGCGGTGTATTTATATAGGTGTACTTATGTAAGTAAACACCAATTTAAGCAAAACTTATGGTTACTAAAATAAAATTAGTAAATACACTAAAGCGGTAAGTTTACATCGTCCCGCTGTTGGGCATGGACACGGACGATCCCGATGACGACCCGCGTGGCGCAGCGGTTACCATATCGGTCTGACACGCATAAGGTACGGGTGCGATCCGGCCAGGCAGATATTTAAATAATTAATGTAGGTTTCTGGTCTGAGTGTTTGCGTACTCGTCTTTGTATATGTTCATGGCACCCACGACAAAGGTTATCCCAGTGTAGGATTATGAGTGTAGAAAGCGATTTCTTGGACTTTACCAAACATGTTAAAATTTATGGCATTATTTAAGCCTAGAGCCTGGAGAAGGGTCATGCCATAGTCCACCACGCTGGTCAAGCGCGGACTTCACACACCTTCAAGAACTTTATAAAAAACTCTCAGATGTGTAGGTTTCCTCACGATGTTTTCCTTCACCGTTCAAGCAAGTGATTATTGATTTCTAATAATTGGGTTCACAAACCACTAAAAATCATCATCAGTAAGTTTTCAAAAACATCTTCAAAGTACATACATAACCTCTTT
>DWKL01000257.1:0-21085 GCA_018249415.1 Phareas burnsi | reverse complement strand
GATTGTTTTGAATATTAGCTGCCGCAGTAAACGTGTTAAAGAACACAGTGGGAAACTGTACTAAAAGGTACAGAACTGGTTACACTGGCTCTGTTAAAATGAGACATATCTAGCAGTGTTAAAAATCTGATGAAGTGATTTCTGAGCAATAAAAGAAGCAAACAGACTTGTACTTCATGGAGCTCTGTGACATGGCCCAAAGTACAGGAATCTTTGCTAAAGTTGATCACTGCTATGTTGCATCTGAGTTTTCAAGCCATTAATGCTGCTTTAGTATTATACTCAAACCCAATATTCAATAAGCAAGGGAAAAAGGGAATGATAGGTGATACAACTAGGGGAAAGATGATAGGGGAAAGTGCCACAGTCCGCCATGAAGCAATTCTTGTGTTTCAGTTGGAGAGATGTGGTTGTCATATACACTTACAGAGAGGTGACCATCATAATTCTCAGGAGTACTGGGGGATCTTTCTACAACCTTAGATAGGGTTTCAGTCCTATTTTAGGTTAGATTGTGTCTATGGGATGCAGTGATCACTTAACGTCAGGTGGCTTGTTTGCTACTCTTAAAACATAAAGAAATATATAAGAATAAAAAGAATTTAATACTAAACTTTAATGTGCAAATTATATAACAACAGCTATTCCTCAAAAAGTGTAGATGGACTACTGGAAATGGACAATTCATGTTAATTTGTTTTACAAATATTCCTTTTTAACTCATAGCTCTTAAGCTTATTTGAAGTTTATATTATGTTATTGGGTTGCATCATAATCATACTAAATTTTGTCATAAGAACTTGATCAAATTAGTAGAGAAAATCTAGCTAAAATATATAAGATTAACTTGACATCAGCTGATGTTAAGTATTCAATGCAGCCCATAGACACCCATATTTTATCTCAAACAAGACTTCCTGAAGACTGAGATGGTCGCCTCACGGTAAGTGTACCCGGCAACTACAGCTCCAACCGAAACACAAGAATCGCTTCGCGGTGGTTTATGAGGGCGGCGGTGGTACCTTCCCGGAATAACTATTATAGTTCTATCGTCTATTATTTACTACTACCTACATTTGTTATTACTCCTACATTTACTAATTTATCTGTGCTTCCGTACTTCGGAGGGCACGTAAAACCTTTGGTTCCGGTTATTATCATTGGAAAGCAGCAGACGTTAAAACCTTGGCGAAGGCCTTGAAAACATTCGTCACGGGTTGGCCACTAACCCGTATCTTTACCAATCCGCATTGGAGCAGTGTGGTGGAGTATGCTCTAGGCTTTCCCCATTTGTGGGAAGAGAAGCGTGTCCATCTGTGGGACATAAAAAGGGTTGAAGCCACTGCACATTACATCTTCTGTATTTTTTTTACTTTTTGTATAGAAGTACCTATATTCATGTTTTTCTGTTTGTTTTGTTTCTATATATTTACATAATAAAATTGTATTCGGGTTTAGGTTTGACTCTTTGCATGCTGATAGTATAGCATCTGTTCAGTAGTAATAAAATAATTGATCGATAGTGATGTGTATCCATAAGGTAATCTTTACTATCCCCAGGTCTCAATGTCAGCAGTGACTCCAATGAAAAATCAGCTACCAACCTCGGGCCGGAAGTGGCTCCGAGGCTGGAGAAACTGCTCAGCGAGGATTCGGTCCTCACCAGTCAGCAGAAGGACAAGATTAAGATTGCATTTGCTGAGGGATACCTTGCCGGTGAGTGTTGTGCAGTGTGACAGCACTCTCTGTGGATGTCGTAGGAGATTGAGGGATTCAATTCAGAAGATGAACAGCAGCTACTCGCTGTGATGGTATTCTTCTAGGGGCAGGCCGGGCTATTGCTCAGAGCGGTAAATATGAGAAGCGGCCGAATTGGGGGCGGTTAATGTTAAGGTAAAAAATGTTATAAAAATGACAATGCTGTGCCATGTAGGTAAAACAGTTAAGTTGTTAAAGGTAAAGTTGCACCATACCATCTCTGGAATAACATGTTCGTAACTTTTAAGGTAATTTTGTAAAGAACGACAAAAAATATTTTGCCCGGAGCGGCTAAATGACTAGAGCGGACCCTGTTTGCAGTCAACTAGCAAAGGAAAAGTTGAACCAATCTCCTTTAGGGGAGATTAATTTCGAATAGCAGATTTTAAGAGCTTAAAATGAAGTTTTACTTATGAAACGAGTTGGTAAAGTTACTTAATGACATGTGTGGTCGCTTCTTGGAGCCCGTGACAAAGAGATATACATGTAAAACCATCTACATACTTTCTATTCCAGTCGGATACAAATGACCGATATCCGATACCTCCGATATCAAAAGAGGATATGTTTAAAGCGGAGGTTAGATCGAGCCATAGATTTTTTCAGTATGCCACTACAGTTATGCTACTGTGGTGCCTAATTGACAATTTCGAAAATAACTGTCGCCCTTCTTGAATTCAATCCCCAATGCATTGCTATTCCTGATGAGTAAGTTGAGAAACCTCTATATGGAAGGGTCGCTGTCTAAGAAAAGCATTTGACACTCCACATATCAACATTTACAGGCTCTCACCCAGAGAATGCGCGCGGCACCAAGGCCTCTAAATATCTGAAGCTGGTGCAGCAACTCCTCACCATCGTGCTCTTCCTGGCAATCTTCGTAAGCCTCATGGCCTCAGTCAGCGGAACCGTTTTCCGGTAAATAACCCTTTGGGATGCGTGTGTGTTCCACGGTGCAATGGGACTTTAACGCCAGTTGGCGGAACAGCCTCCCGGGCCAGAAGTTACAGTGCTGCCGGGTTCGCATGTCCTACTGGTCGGCGGAGGCGTTTCACCAGGTTTCTATAGCCCCCGCGCCAACACGCTACGCCCGTATACGAAGTATTAGAAGTTTTAAAAACCCACAAAAACTAAAATATGTTACCGAAAGGACCACAAACGTCTAGAACATAAATTAACTGGATCCTAGACTCACTTACGAAATACGAATTCCTATTCATGGAGGATTCTAGCATGAGGGAGGTGAGCTAGCCAAGCAGGACCCACAAAGAGACTATCAATCCGGCATCAGACTGGTAACCGCGCGGCGGTCTGTGCAACATTGTGGTTTTTATAGCTCCACCTGAGGGATACGAGTAGGGGAATCGAGGGTTGGTACTTACAGACGAAAGTAGCGGAGACTATGCAATATATGTTGGTCATATATTTTGCATATCGTAAAATGACTGTACAATAAGTCGATACTCATTTAATTATTTGTTTTATGTGGTATTGTTGTTAGTTTTATCTATTTTGTGATTTGTTAAATTTTATTACTTATTTTGTATTGGTCATGTTGCTGATCATTATACAATACTAACTTCTTCGGACCTCGTCTCTTTTATCATAATTTGTTCTGAAATATGTGTGTTCTATATGTGTTCGTATAAATAATCGCAGATAATCGTGTTGTCTGAATCTATTGGACAAACAGCGTATAATCAGTAAAGATCACAACATGCGCAGGATCCAGCTCGGCAGCCAGGTGGAGGTGGACCCTGAGGACATCTCGGTGACTTTCGATGACGTGAAGGGAGCTGACGAGGCCAAGCAAGAGCTGAAGGACGTTGTATGTATTTTTATTATCATCATCATCACCATCATTGTCGTCGTCATTATCATCATCATCATCATCATCATCATCACCATCACCATCACCACTTATCACCCGATTACAGTTTCACTGCTGGGTATAAGTCCACTCAGGATGAAAGAATTAGTACATTGTCCACATTAACCAAGTGCAGATATGTAGATTATACAGTATAATTTGTATCCAATCCTCAGGTAGAGTTTCTGAAGTCACCAGAGAAGTTTTCATCCCTCGGGGGTAAATTGCCCAAGGGGGTATTGTTAGTGGGTCCACCGGGGACAGGCAAGACCCTGCTAGCCCGAGCCGTGGCAGGCGAAGCCAGGGTACCTTTCTTCCATGCTGCCGGTCCCGAGTTCGATGAGATCCTAGTCGGGCAAGGCGCCCGAAGAGTCAGAGATTTGTTCAGTGAGTAGGATACAAGTTTTATGTATATATTTATATAGATATAGATATAAACAGTTGTAAGAAAACATAACGACAAATGCTGTCAGGTGGATTGTCTGCCCGTATGCTTCTCCTATGCTATAAAAAAATGAATTTATTTCCTTTTTGTTTTTATGCCAGAAGTGTGTAGCAAACAAGCATGGAGGTTATCTGATGTTAAGTGTTCACTGCAGCTCCTCGAACTGGACTGAAACGTAATCTGAGATCATACGTAGACTCATCACTATTCCTAAGAACTAGATAGTTTTCTCGCTGTAAGTGTACCCACAACCACACCACTCCAACAGAAACATAAGAATTGCTAAAGCGGAATTGTGAAAACGGCGGTGGTACATCCCTAGTTGAACTGTAACTCTAGCACCAACTTCAGTGTCATAATTCAATTTTTTTTATTCTATTCATAATTTTGTTAATATTTGACAACTCGAGTGGCGCAGTACCTATGCGCTAATCTAACCTCAGCTATCTGACACGTAAAGGGTTCCGGGTTTGATTCTCGGTCAGGCATACATGTAAATCGTAAAATTTATATTTTTGTTCTGAGTATTTGTGTACTGGTCTCGTATGTGTCCATGGTACCCACGGCACAGGGAATCCTAGTGTGCGGCTATAAGTGTACAAAGCTATTAGGTTTTTTTTTAATTTTATGATGAATATTGGCAGAAGCGGCAAAGGAGCGCGCCCCATGCGTGATATTCATAGATGAAATAGACTCTGTCGGAGCCAAGAGGACTAACAGCGTGCTACATCCGTACGCTAACCAGGTAACTCCAATCCAAATATTTTTTTGTTCAACGAACATGCCGATAAATTGGTATTAACTTGAAGGAAGAAAATTATATTCTGCTAAATATAACAGGCAAATATTGATACAGTTGAAATAAAAAAGAAAAATAAGTTAATATTGTATTTTGATTAAGAATATATTTAAAAATTGAATTATTTTATTAATTAATACACATGTCGAGGCTTAATGTACTAGATAATTTAAATTTGTTAAGCATTGTGAAAAATTGTCTGGCTTATTACTACAACTCATCCTATAACACATAACATAGTATTAAATGCTGATGGGTTCTGGCTTGCAAAGACAGTTGTATGTGTTAACTTCATGCACACATAGGTAAAATTCCAGCGAGACTATAAGAAGACTGTTATACTAGCAAAGTAGTCGGTCGTCTCCATATCGGATGTGGGTATATTCATAACAATAGGCAACTACCCTCAATGTTTGTTACGGTACCCTCCTACCACTTGACATCTTAATATCAAGTGTCAACCAAAAATGTCCATTGTTAACGCATGAAGCATTCCATCTTAGACCTCAAAGCTAGCTCGCAATGTATCTGAGGCAGACCTCAAATAGAACTTGAATCCTATTTGGGGTTAAGATTTGTTATTTCTATGCTGTAATGAATATATATCTGCCGTTCTCAGCCATGATGCCCTTACATACTAAAACCATTTTTTGAGTTATAACTGAATAAGAAGGTAATTTTTAAAGTGCCACTTAATAATTAGACATCATATGCAAGCGATTGCGGTATCAAAAATAGATCTAAAGTCAGATGTCGTATGACAGCATTTTAGCTTAAGGATGTCAGATTATACTGTTATTAACTTAATATCTGTGTGTCTGTCAGACGATCAACCAGTTGTTGTCCGAGATGGACGGCTTCCACCAAAACGAGGGTGTGATAGTACTCGGAGCCACCAACCGCCGCGACGACCTGGACCTGGCGCTACTGCGGCCCGGACGCTTCGACGTGGAGGTACAAGACACCATCACCGAGCACCTAATACCAAAGCTAAATAGGTGATAGAACTGTAGTTTGACCGGGAAGATACCTTCGCCCCCCCCACAATCCACCGTGAAACAACTCTTGTGTTTGGTTGAAGGGGTGCGCTTGGCGGACCCACTTACAGCAAGGCGACCGTCTTAGTCCTCAGGAGTAGTGACGCATCTACATACTATCTCAGATAGGGCTTCAGTCCTGTTTAAGGTTAAATGTGGATATGTATGGGCTGCTAAGACCAGTTACGACCAGGCGCCTACGCGCTCGTATGCTACTCTTTTTTACTGATTTTCTTAAGATCATCACTTTGCAGCGTTAGGACCTTTATTTATGTATTCAGGTGTCCGTTCCCACGCCGGACTACTCGGGCCGGTTGGAGATCCTCCGGTTGTACGTGGCGAGGATATCGGCGCACGTTGACGTGGACGTGGACGCCCTGGCGAGGGGGACCACCGGCTTCACAGGGGCTGATCTGGAATCCATGGTCAACCAGGCTGCTTTAAAGTGAGTTTATACATACACTGTTTTTGATTTATAACCGTGTAAAGTGGTGCCTAGATCTGGCAGTGGTAGTAAAGGGGAGCTGCCAATATAATTAATTATGAAATGGTGCATTTTTATTTATTACATAACAATAAAATTGATAATCGCACGGCGCTGGCCAAATGTGGTATTGAGATCCCGAAGCACTGCATGCGTGGCAGAAGGCCTGGCCGACCGCGCGGCAGCCGCGCCGCACTGTGCAGCGCCTGCCCTGGTCAACAGACTCATAGAAGTAGTTTGTACCAATATTTCTACCACCTTAGTCAATATATCATTGTATGTAAACTATTTCTCACTACATGCAGTGTTTTATCCTGTAAATTACATATATAAATAAATAAATAAGGCTTTCGAACTCAAGCCTCAGGTAAGACATTATTTGAAGTTAATTACATATGTCCTCGGGAGGCAGTGATCGTTTACCATCAAGCCGACCGTATTCTCGCTTGTTTCTCTTCCCATATGAAAAAATATGCATTTCGATTCCTCCAGAGCGGCGATTGAAGGCGCGAAAACGGTGTCCATGTTCCACCTCGAGGAGGCCCGGGACAAGGTCCTGATGGGCCCGGCACGCAGGGCCCGGCTACCCGATGACGAGGCCAATGCCATCACGGCTTGCCACGAGGGAGGCCACGCAGTCGTGGCCTACTATACTAAGGTAGGACAAAACAAATCATCATCATCATTTTACTGACCTTCTACTGGGATGAGATCTCTTCTCAAAATGGGAAGGGTTAGGCCCTAGTCCACCACATCACTCAAGTATGGATAGGTAGACTCCACATACCTTTGAGAATTTTATGGAGAACTCAAAGGCATGTAGGTTTTCTCACGATATCCTTCACCGTGAAAGAAACGCGTTATGCAAGAAATTTCAAGGCGTCAGAGATGCGTGCCGTATTCGAACATCGGAAACTCGGCACGAATGGCCAGAATCTTACCACTAAACTATCACTACTTCCCTATCCTCAATATAAAATATCACCTAGCTCATCAACGACAATGCATTAATGTCCCCGCAGAATAAGAAGGGTTAGGCCATAGTCCACCACACTGGCTAATTGCGGATTTGTAAACTCGACACACCTTCTAGAAGTTTACACAGATCTCTCAAATGTGTAAGTTTCCTCACAATGTTTTCTTTCACCGTTAAAACAAGAGATAATTAATTGCTAAGTTTGAAAGTGTATGAAATGATCGACAGGACGCGCATCCGTTACACAAAGTGACCATCATCCCGCGGGGCCCGTCCCTGGGACACACTGCTTACATTCCCGCCAAGGAGAGGTAAACTACACGATTGCAGCTTTCATCTTATTATTGTCTACCTAAACTTAATGTTAAAAGTTTTTTTATGAAAAGAAGTATGAGGATTTTTTTTATCTTAAACTAGCGATAAGGCAGACGGGCCACTTGAGGCAATGTGGTCACCGTCGCCTGGACATTTGCAACACCAGAGGAGTCGTCTCAGCATCGCCGGCTTTGAAGCAGAGCTCCTTTTTTGAAGAACCCCATGTCGTACCGTTCTGGGAATATTATATAATATATCTGTCCATATTTTTATTCACAAAGTTCCTTTTACTAATTTTTACTTCCAATGTTTCTTTACTTATCTTTTCTCACAACATTTCTTTTCTCATTATTACTTCTAAATGTTTCTTTACTGCTTTTTAGTTATCATGTTTCTTTTACTAATATCTTTTTTATTTTTTTATGCAGATACCATGTAACGAAGCAGCAGCTCTTGGCTACGATGGACACGATGATGGGGGGCCGAGCTGCTGAGGAATTGGTGTATGGTCCGGAGAAAATCACATCCGGTGAGCACTTTATTTTCAGTAACAAGAGAGCATGCAGTCCGACCGAAGTGAAGTGGTCATCGTCCTATGGAGGTTCTCTACGTCAAGATATTTCGCAACGCTGTAGTAGTTTGTTGACGTCCAAAAAGAATTCTGTAACCCGCATTTCCCGACACTGGGCTACGAAAATAAAATATCGGGTCGCGTAGTCTCCCTGTATTTAATAACTATACTCGTGCACGAACAGGGGACGCGTTGGTTTTGTTGTGTGACGTGTTGGTGCGCGATAGTGTTCTTTATCTTCTCTACATGCTCTGAGGAGGCAGGGGGAGATGGAAGTTAACAACTTTTGGTGGTACACAATGGGGATACGAGAAAATATAGGGCCATGGCAAAATCAAGTTTGGGAAACACGGCTGTAAAGAACTTGCTAACAACCCATCGAATAATTATTGACCCATTAATGCCGTAGCACTGGGTATGGGACGCGCGGACCATGAGCAAATCGGTAGATTGTAGACACCTCAGATGGTTTCCTCATAACATTTTTCTTCACCATCAAAGCAAGCACATAACTTCTAAAAATCAGAGCTGCTTGCCAGATTCTAACCCCCGGAGGGAAGGGCCAGAAACTTACTACTGTCACCGCTCATCTTACACATTGATTACAATATCAAAAAAGTTGAAATGCGAAGAAGGCGTGGTTCACGCGCACAATTAATCTAATATTTTCAAAATTAGCTCCAAAGTATTTTCAAGAAATACTAAGACGGCCTCGAAGGCTAGTGGAAGAGGGAGCAAAGCCCACTTCTCTGCTCCTGCATGGACGGACATGGACGCCCACGTTTAAATTTTAACAGGAATTCCTACCCGAGATGATATGTAGATGGATGACTACTCCTACGGACTGAGACGGTCGCCGTACCCGGCAACCGCACTCCCAACCGAAACAAGATTTGCTTCCCTGCGGTGGTACCTCCCCGGGCGAACGGTAGTTCTACCACCTATAAAAATGAGGACGATACATTTCTAACTTTCTTATATCATTGTGTGAGGGCTAAATATTAGGTGATATTCGGTTCCAGGAGCATCCTCCGACCTGCAGCAGGCGACGGCCATCGCCGGCCACATGGTCCGCGAGTGGGGCATGAGCGACAAGGTGGGGCTGCGCGCCATGCCGCCGCGCACCGCGCAGAACGAGCCGCTGGGGCCCGCTACCAGCGAGTTGGTCGGTACCGCCCACTGTCCGCCAGTTTTACGCCGATGGAATAGTTAGCTGTTTTATAATAGATTTACTATATGTTATAAGGGATGTGGTTAGTGCTTCCCATTATCAAACAATATCGGCTAGTATTACTCGCTATAATATACTTATAATAAATCACGGATGTCCGTTATTTGTTCGGCGAACGGCCAGTGCCCATCTTTGTCACACTTGTTTAGTGTAAGTCAGTCACATCAGTAGTAATGGACTAGTACCGAAGTAGAAAACAACTGTGCGGTCCTAATAGCAAATGGTCACTGCCGCCCATGGACGTGGTAATAGCATTGAGGTGCTATCTCACACCGGATACCGTTGTTTTGCTACACCTGAGCATTATTTGAAACCTATTTGGAACCTCCCATTTGGAAAGCATCACTCTTTACGAACTAGCATCATAGTGACTCGTTCGCTTTGTTATTGACTCACTTCACGTTGGGCTCCAGTAACGGTGAGGGTGTCGCCGCTTGCAGGTGGACGGCGAGATCAAGAAGCTGCTGGCGGAGAGCTACGAGCGCGCCAAGAACATCCTGCGCGCGCACAGCCGCGAGCACCGCGCGCTCAGCGACGCGCTGCTCAAGTGGGTGGCTCGAGCTCGACATTACATTCATATTTACATACATACACACACACACACACACACAGAGAGAGAGACAGACAGACAGACAGACATAAAGAAATACAAATATATATGTATGGACACATTCGGGCGCACATTACTACGCCACGCTGGTCAAGTGCAAATTGGTATATTTCATACAATTCTGAGAACATTCATGCGTGTAATTTTCATCACGTTGTTTTCCTTTACTGCTAAAGAAAGTGATAATTAACTTATATACTTTGCATTAACATATAACAGCAGTGATCAATCTGGGATTTAAACCCCAGACGTCCGGTTGGCTTACTACTGTCCAGGTATACACAGCATATAATTTAATATTGTGCCCATCATTATATAATACATCTAAGTGACCCAAAGCCATTTGTATGTAGAACGATATAACTACATAATATCTGTTTACAGATACGAGACCCTGGACGCTGAGGACATCAAGGCTATCATGTCCGGAGAGAAGACCAAGTTGGAGCGACAGCGCGGCAAGGAAACCCCCGCCGCGCAGCCCGCGCCTACGCCCAGCGCTGGGCTGCTGGGCCCGCAGCCACAGCCCGCGTAGACAGGTAGTGACTAGTCAGTTCAAAAATGGTAGACCCCTTCGTGACCATTTGACTCCGGAAACACCACTGTCACACCTTCGGGAGGTGGTAGAACTATAGTTCGTTGGGAGAGTTCGATGGGGATGTCCATGGGTTGCAGTGACGACAATATTAAGTGGCCTGCACGCTCATTAACTACTCTTCTCACATAAAAAAAACTTATTTCTAATTCCTTATAACAGTAGTGTTCCAGTGTATGGGCAGCAGTTCCCATTTAGCTCCTGGTGCTGGACTCTGCCACCCATGGCTGCACGATTGTTTGCTATTTCTATCATCATCAACCCACTAATGCCTGCTGCTGCACTGCTGGGCACAGGTATCCTCAAAAAATGTGTATTAGTAGACTTTACACACATTCAAAAACTTTATAGGAAACATTTAGGCATGTAGATTACTTCACGTCGTTTTTCTCCACCGTTAAAGCAAGTGATAATTAATTTTTAATATGCACATATCTTCTAAAATTCAGAGTGTGTGGGTTTCAAACCCCGGGCCCCTTTTGTGAGGCTGGAATCTCTACCACTAAGTTATCACTTTTGGTTCTATACTGTAAAATTTTTTTGAAAGTTGTGTATTTAGTTAATGGAAGATGTAAGCAAACCACTTTAAGACCATTTTGAACACTTATGAGAAATATTTATTTTGGCATTTTTCAGCTCAAACCAGAACTTCCGCAGTAGACGCTAGCATCGGACAGACACCACGGACGTGTACAAATATGATTATATAGACAAAGTGTGTTTGGAAATTTTGCAGGCGACCTTGTTACTAGCTCCGTAATTATATAAATTAAATTCAATAAAGATAAGTATAATTTCTGTGGCGTTTTACCTCGACATTTGCCGCCTGCCGCCCGCGACAGCCGGTAGAACTACAGTTCGTCCGGGGAGCACCGCCGGCGCCCTCGTAATCCGCCGTGGAGTAACCTTGCGTTTCGGTTGGAGACTGTCGTAGTCCTCAGGAGTAGTGACGCGTCTACGTACGATCGCAGACTTCATTTTGGTTTGGTTCATGGGCCCACATAACACCAGGTGGCCTGCTAGCTTGTGTTTTTTTTGCTCCAAGAGTAGAAATACTTCGAACATTAAAAAAAAACTTGATGTCAAGTAATCATTGCCGCCCATGAACATTGCAACTGAACCCAAATATGATAGCTGTCTGCCGGTCAAGTCACAAACAGATAGACTTGAATTGTTGGATGAAGGGCTGAATTCACAAAATGACACTATGATTTTATTGATTGAATTAATTGCTGTTATTGGATTAAATTGAAATAATTTCCATGAATGCGGGAAGAGCAGTAAACGATCAAGCAAGCCACCCGACACTAAGTAGTGACTGCGGGCCATGGGCATCCATCATCATCAACTACCCACTTGATTGATATCCCACTGCTGGGCACAGGTCTCCTCTCAGAATGAGAAGGGCCATAGTCCACCACGCTGGCCAAGTGCGGATTGGTAGACTTCACACACCCTCGAGAACTTTGCAACGAACTCTCAGACGTGTAGGTTTCCCCGCGATGTTTTCCTTCACCGTTAAAGCAAGTGATAATTAATTTCAAATACGCACGTAACTTCGAAAAATTAAGAGGTGCGTGCGGGATTCGAACCCCGGCCACTCAGCTCGAGAGGCCGGAATCTTAACCACTAAGCTAACACTGCTTTTTTGGGCATCCACATCTAACTGAAAACTAATCCTATCTGAGATACGTAGATGTGTTGCTACTCTCGAGTACTAAGACCATCGCCTCGCTGTCACAGTACCCGTAAACCACTCATCTTCAACCGAAACAAAAATTTCTTCACAGCGGATTATGAAGCACCTCATATCAGTCAAGCACCCTTTCATCCAAAACACAGTAGCTAATACCGCTGCTACAAGGCAGAATTTACCTTTAAAACAAACAGAACCTTTAAAAGAAATAATATTAAAAAAAAAGACGTAATTGATACAAAGTCTTTATTAAACTCACTAGATAACATAAGTGATTAAAATACAACAATGGAATAGTTTCAAACATAGACCGAGTTACCGAATTGACTCCTAATGCCAGACGTAACTTCTGACGACATAATAAATTAAATGACTCCTATGAAATTCCTATAAAAATCACTTCAGTTCTTTCCGATTTGGATTTTGTGATTTTCTTGACTAAAGTTAAAACTTAAGAATTTAGGTTCAAAAAAAAGGGGAAAAAAAAACATTCATACGATAAAGCGGAATTGGGAAAATATTTTAAGATGAATTCGTAAATTATCATCATCCTCAACCCATTACTGTCCCACTTTTGGGCACAGGTCAGAATAGGAGGATATCCCAGGCACTCATTTTTTTAAACAATTAAAGTGTCTCGTACAATTATTAGTCTCATTTTATGCGTACATTTTAATAAATTGTATGCAGTATCCTCTGCCACTAAACATCTTTCAGTTGTCAGTTATGAGATGTGATTTCTTATTAGGAGCCAATTTCGTTACTTCCTCTATGGGTTCAAATAATGCCCAGATTTTTAACGCAGCGTAAGCACATCTATAGCTTTAAAATAAGTATATATTATTATTAGTTATACTATTCATAAGAATATTTTCAACTCGATCGAAGGATTGTTCCACCGCGGACGAGTAAGCGAACAAGTATTCGCAAGCGGCACAAAGCGACCAACGTGTTTTGTTTTTCACGTACCGGACGTTTAGAGACCTGTCGAGACATGTCGTCATGTAACAGAATCGCTACAGAGGTATAGAGAATCTGGCTTTTTATGGAATCTGTTGATCCATCAGTTGAAAAATCGATCATTTTGATATTCTGTTTTTAAAATGTCATTTGAAGTAGAAAAAAAACAAAAATTGTTTTTTTTCTACCTTTTAGAGATAGCGGCAACAATAGAATATGGTGTTTTTAAAATCAGTCGTTTTGGAGAATGTAATTTTGAAAACTATTCATATTGAAAATTTCAATACAGACAATACAAAACCATAATATTAGAATTGACAGCAAGCGCGCACCGCGCGTGTGCACGTGCATAAAGTAAATGTAAACTGATTAATCACGAAAAATCGTGTCGATAGTTGTGGTATGGATAGTTTCTGTCATACCATGAATTGGTGTAGCGGACAATCGGTCAGGGTCTGGGTGTTCCTGTACTCGTATTATGGACACACAGGTCTCTTATTATCTTAGCGTAGGGTGAAGTGTGTAGAAATCGTTCCAAGTCGCCTACTCGTCCGCACGATACGTCATATAATCTAAAATGGACCATATTAATCGTAATAACGTTCCCAAAAATGGTAATTTAAACTCTATTTAGTTAACTGTTATCTATCAATAAGTATTTGAATATCAGGACTACGTAATATTTCAATTTCGTCAGAAAGCTGTAAATTTAGAATATATTTATCACTATTGACATTGTGCTCATCTATTGAATAACGACGTACATGTTTATAGGAATCCGTTTAGAAGCATAAGCATCAATATAAGTACGAGATTAATTGTGTTTCGTCGATCTTGTTGTTTCTTTTTAATCTAACGTCATAATTGATACGTACCAACAGCATTGGACCAAACACACTTCCTCGGTAAACCCCCTGCAACTTAAGCAGACATCACACGGTAACGTACCGGAGTAATGCGTTTGTGCGACTAACGGCTCGCTGTGGGTGTATACTTGACGACTGTCGTTTCTTGTAGATTTTTGCAATAATCGCATACAACCGTCGTGTTGAAATCGCAAAAACGCATTCCTTGCTCTCGTTTACGCGAACATGTGATAATGGCTTAACGCACTCGACAATGTAAACAATTCTCTAAGTTCTTACAAAAAATTGTCAGTTTTAAAACGTGTCCAAGCATTCTTTATATGCAAAACATGCTTTCGTATCAAAGGCCTTGTACAAAACTATTATAACGTACATCTTCGTTATATTGTTTATCACTCAATTTAATTTCACAATACTTTTTACGTTCAAAAACGGTCGAACTCTGCATTCGACAACGGCCTCTCCGCCGCAGCTATTCCTGCATCACACCCGCAAATATTGCTGCTGTGTTCTCGTTCGAACGGTGTCAACAACACACACTCCGACTCAGTCCTCAGGAGCTGCAACGCGTCTGTGATCGACTAAAGGAGGGCCCCTGTACTATTCGGATTTGGTGACCGCTGTTCGTGGGCTCCGGTCGCTACTCTTTTTTTATGTGTGAGAAGAGTAGCAAACGAGCATGCAGGCCACCTGGTGTTAAGTGATCACTGTAGTCCATGCTAATCTACATGGAACCTCAAACAGGGCTGAAGTCCTGTCTGCGGTCACACGTAGATGCGTCACCACTCCTGAAAACCAAAACGGTAGCCTCGCTGTAAGTGTGCCCGACAACCGCGCCTCTCCTACCGAAACACAAGAATAGCTTCACGGCGGATTGTGAGGGCGGCGGTGGTACCTCCCCGGACGAACTATAGCTCTGCCACCTATCAAACATTAACATCAGGTAGCCTGCCCGCCACTCAGTCTATCTCTCCAGGGCATACTCGCCTGAATTTTACTTCATTTTTTTTGTCTACTCTACTACTTCTGGGTAAAAGTCTTCACTCTGCCTTCTATACCGTCTATAGAAATAATAGCTGCCCACGTTCCCAGGGGTCCCTTTCATTTTCCAGCACAAATTCACCTAAATCTATTTAATGATGAATTGACGACCCGCGCGGCGCAGCGGTTACCGTACCGGTCTGACACGCAGAGGATTCCGGGTTCGATTTCCGGCCAAGCAGATATCTATAGAATGAATTTAGATTTCTGTTCTGGGTCTGGGTGTTTGTGTACTTGTCTTTATATGTATCCATGGCACCCACGATGCAGGGTACTCCTACTGTGCGGGTATGAATGTAGGAAGCGTTTATTTATTTTATAATTGTTTTAATGAGTTACCATAATACCAAGTCTCATCGATAATAGTCCAGTAGTTTTCATGCGATGAGTGAACACATGCGGCTCCTTTAACTTTATTATTACCTATATAAAAATAAAATAGAACTGTTCGACCGTAAATTCAAAATAACTCATTTTTAAGCTCATATTATATCATAAGCTAAACAATACCAAAATGTAAAAACACCTTAACGTGTTTGTCCGTCTCTCTGTTTGCACGGGCTAATCTACTGAACCGATTTGGACGGGACATTCACTCGAAGATATGGGATTGTACCGGGATAAACATAGACTACTTTTTACACCAAAAAAATGGCTCTCGTTTCAAGGATGCAGACGGAACCCTGAGCTCGTGTTGAAATATTCGTTTAAAGTATTATACCAATTCCACAACGTTAATTTATCTTTTCTGACCTTATTTTCTATAGAGGCATTTTCGCGAAACTAACCATCCTGTTAGTCTGCATAGTTAATGTTTCCAATACTTGACAATTTTTCCCATATAATGTTTTATATGTTAGTCTTACTCTTTCGAACGATATAGACCCAGTGCCCAGGTGACAGGTGACGAAAAATGCTTTTACCATGTTTACTTTAAAGTGGTAACAGATAGATGAATATAAACTCTGTTCTCAATTTACTGGATCTGTAACTACCCGGTCTTGGGTCAATACAAATTACTAATTATATAGCATAACGCCCCCTCCCTCGCCCTTGTTACGTAACGCATTCGAGCGACGCCTTCTTCTATCGCGACATCACAAATTTCGGTTTTGACATTTTTTTTATATATTTTGTTTATTTTCTGAAAAAATCGTATTAGCTGGTACAACTTTAAGCTTACAAAACCCCTTTCTTGTGGATGCCCACTCTCTCTAAAGTACATAATTGGATGATCAAGACACAATTGGCCTAAAGGTACCAACAGAACATACCCATTATGATCCTGACAACCGCTCTTGACGAGCGGACTGGCAATCACTGCTCCTCGTCTTGGACCTCCGGCCCGGGGTCTTGGACCTCCACCTCCGGCTCCCTCACCCTGTTAGAGTCCAGCTCGATCACGGGATCCGCCGTGGCCTCCGCTAAGTTGGTGACCGACTTCGACTTGAAGCACTGGAAGTCCACATGTCGACTCTTCGCTTCTTGCTTCTCCCAGGACATGTGTATGAAGGGCCGCTGGACGTAATTGTAGATGACCTCGGCCCTGCCCCCTGGCCGTTTGCGGACCTTCTCCTTATACGTGGGGTAGCCCTCGACACCCAGGCGTATTTTCTTCAAGTCGCGTTCCTTCATTACTTGTTTTGCTACCTCCCTGCAAAGAAATATACTTCACATGAGTGGAGTTAAGAGTGGAGTTAAATAAGCTGAGAGCAGAGAAAAATATTTTTTTGTTTATGTTTGAAGAGTAACAAATGAGCGTCCAAGCCACCTGATGTTACGTGATCACTGCAGCCCATAGGCAACTATGTCTAACCTCAAACTGGAGTGAAGCCCTATCTGATGTCGTACATAGATGCGTCACCACGCACGCGGATAAAAATGGTCGCCTCGCTGTAAGTGTGCCCGCCAACCGGACCTCTAACCTGAATTCAAGAATTGCTCCACTCGGATTGTGAGGGCGGCGGCGGTACGGCCTCGGTCGAATTGTAGTTCTACCACCTATTCATGATGTTAAGAAATAAAGATAAAGAATAAAGAAATAGAGAGAGACATAAAGATAGGATCGAGAATAGGACATAAAAGAGAAGAAAACAGAAGAAGAAAGATAAAGAAAAGAAAATAGACAAGGAAGAATACATATAACCTTGTGATACATGACGATTGTCCGGTGTCAAATAATAAAAATGGCTAATGTTTTTGCGGCGTTTCCTTGAATATTATCCTGGGTACATAACAAACCTATAGGTAGTGTTTTGAAGGTTGTAGAACCTTTCGTGGTCCGAATTCGGAGGCAGCCCGCCACGCCTATTAAACCCGTTCCGTTACAATAGCAGTGCTCAACGCTGCTGTGATCTGGTTTGTAGGGTGTGATAAGGTAAGTGACAATTACTCGAGGCATTTAAAGTTGTTTCTCACAGCTAGCAACGTATCTGTTGGCGACCTCAGGTAGGATTTAAGCCATATAGATTTAAGTCCAATTTAAGTTACAGATGTCCATAGGCGACAGTGACCACTTACCATCAGCAGCATGCTAATTTGCTACTTTTATACACTAAATAAAATAATAAAAATAAAACAAAAGGTAAAAATTCATAAATTTTTAACTTGATAAGGAGAGTCACACAAGTATAAGCCACAGCAGGTAGGCGTAGTAAAGCATATGGCTTCGACCCTGTTTATGTCCCATTGTTGGGCACGGATCGCTCCCCACAACTGGGGAAGGCCCAGAGCATACTGAGTAATAGTAATGCATATAATAGGTAATCTAATTGTCTGTGGGTTTTCCAATTATTCAAGACCATACATAGTCCACATCTGGACAAGTGCGGATTAGTAGACATATAGAAATGTCTAGGCCATAAAGGTTTCCTTGCATTGTTTTCTTCACCATTCAGATCAAAATTAATTTCTAATACACATGTAACCCAAAAAAACGCTCAGAATCTTATCACTAAGCAATCACACAAGCATCTTCATCGTTGACCCATTACTATCCCACTGCTGGGCATGAGACTCTTCCTAGGATGCGAGCCAATTGTGGATTGGTAGACTCCATACATCTTTGAAAACTTTACAGAGAACTCTCAGGTGTGTAGGTTTCCTTGCGATTTTTCTCTTCACTGTTAAAGTGAAGTAATTAATTTCTAAGATATGATATTTTTTGAACTTATGTGTTACAAAATCAAAGATTCTAATCTGGACTCCCAGTGTGACAGGCCAGAATCTTACCACTAGGCTAATACTGCTCTATTTAGCACTTGACTCACCTATTCTCAATATACTTGAAGAACCGGTACAATGGGGTGGAAAGCACTGTCTGGCTGTACTCATCACCCATCTGCGGTGGGTACTCCTCATCCCACTCCACCGAGTCGTCGTCGAGGAGGACCACGACATGGCATTCGCGGTCTCCGCGCTCAGCGGACTCCACCATAAGGGGGAGGATCAGTCGTTCGAGAAAGCATTCAAACTGGCGACGCGCGCCCTCGTTGGACAGCTCATGCAGGAGGCCTTGCAGGTTCTGGAAGGTAATGAATGGTTAATACAGATGTAGTAAACCGGTATACATGATTTGAGGCGTAGCAAACAAACGTGCAGGCCTGATGTTAAGTGGTCGCTGCAGCGTATACACACCCACATCTAACAGCTTTGAAAAGGCAGAACTCTTTCTGGCTGAAGCGGCTCTGCTATACATGGGTTCGAGAAATGAAATATGAAAAACGTCACCCACCTGGCATCGGACAGTGTTAGCATCGAACGGCACCAGTAGATAGTCGCAGGCCTCGTGTAGTTCCTGCACGGAGACTGTGGGCGGACAGCGGATGGTGCCCCCGCGGTAATACTCCAAGATGGCTCGGAACACCGTTGCCGATATGCCCTCTGCTACTTCGTACTCGCCTCGCTCATTCGGATGAGTGAATTCTATGCCTGGAAAAGATAAAATAGATGATAAACAAACACACTTTTTACACTTCCCTATGTCGCGGATGTTACATGCATACAACACGAGTACACAATCATCCAGACCCAAAACAGAAATCTAAATTTATCATTTAGACATCTGTCTGGCCGAGAATTGAACCAGAAACCCCGTGCATTTTAGGGTAACGGGATCGGGGTGATACAAATGCGATTCCTATTTCTGCAAAACAGAGTAAAGCTACCGTTTTGCAAGTTTAATCGGTGTTATGAGACAGAGATACTAAATTGGGGTAATCTAAGCCCTCAGCCTTGTTTGTTGCTTCCAATAAAAAAAACTCATATGTTATCTAATATGTTGTCAACATAAATATGTTTTGCCTCAATATAAAAAAACATTATTCAAAAGAATCTCTGAGAACATTTAAATGAATTTTTAGACATTAGTCACTGGTGCATAAATATTTTTTTCCTGGAATTAGTCTCTTATGTGCCTCCTATGATATCCTTGGGAAGAAAATTACTAGTGCTCTGCAAAGCTGACTAATACATTCTTATTTAATATCTTGTAGAAGTATTGTTCAACAGGGAAGATGCCACCGCCCTCATTATCCACTGTGAAACAATATTTGTGTTTTGATTGAATAGGGGAGGATTTTAGTTCATGTGAGTAGTGACACATCTATTTGTACGTATGACTTCAGTCCTGTTTGAGGTCGCATATGAATGTCCATGGGCTGTAGTGACCACTAAAAAAAAAAAAAAAAAAATACTTTACTTTATTTAATTTTTTAAAATAAAGTATTGGCTTTAATATAACAAAATCAATGATATATAGTATATATTCTAGATGTTGCAAGTACACTGTAGTAATAAAAACATTTTAATCTATTTTAACTGTCCTAATCATATTTTACCTTGTCAATATCACAGCTTTTGGGTAAAAAAAAAACATAGGTTGATTTTCCCTAGTAACATTGAATATTACTAAAAAATTTTTTTTTCTAGATACATTGATCTATTTTAATTTCGTATAACAATATATGCATCAATTAAATGTTTATTGTGTGAGATAAAATCACAACAACTTCATAGTGAGATAAATTATCTACTTAGCTTGCCCATTATTAAATTACAAATCTCAAGTTAATGAATGAAAATCAAACCGGATATGCCTATATATTTAATGTTCAAAAAACTATTAACAAGATGATAATATCTTGTTGATAATAATATATCGAGTTGTAAGAAAATACTTTTTATTACACCACAATTAGCAATGCTGACACATCACAATCATTAGTAATTAGTTGAGTAAATATTACGTAAGGCCTGGTTCACGTCATATCATAAAGTAAATGAACGATACAATATTGTACTGGCTTCTATAGTATATGTTATTCATAGCATAGAAGCAGCAAATGACCGTGTAGACCACCTGATGGTAAGGGGGGGCCACTGGCACTCAAGAACATTCATAATCAACACCGAATAGGACTAAGTCTTGCCTGAGGTTGACCACAAGTGTCACTACACCTGAGGATGAAGTCATAACACCTCACGTTAACATCTCTGTCTAGACTCATAGAGTTTTTTGGCAAGTTCTCAAAGGTGTGTAGTCTACCAAACCACACTTGACCAGAGTGGTAGACTATAGCCTGATCTTTTTCATTTTGGGAGGTGATTCGTGCCCAGGTGTGGGACATTAATGGGTGTATGCTAATAATGCATTAAAAATCAGTTTCTAAGTATCCATACAATTTTATTTTTTATTTCTTTTTATGTGTTTAAAGTAGTAAACGAGTATGCAGGCCACCTGATGTTAAGTAGTCACCACAGCCCATGGATACCCACATCCAACCTCAAACAAAACCGAAGTTCCGTTTGAGGTTGTATATGGATGCGTCACT
>DWKL01000256.1:0-21087 GCA_018249415.1 Phareas burnsi | reverse complement strand
ATTGTGAGGACGGCGGTGGTATCTCTCCGGACCAATTATAGTTCTGCCACCTATGTACTCTACTCTTCACCGTTAAATATCCTAATCATAATTAAACCTCTAACATTGCAGAGTGAGCCTCCTCGAATACCATGGTTTATGAATGTAAAAATTAGTAGACAGCTCATTATGATAGCAGTCAGACTACGATTTGGATACATTACGCTAAATGGTTTTGGATATCTAATGAAAAAAGTGAGCACACCGAATTATATTAAGTGTAATAGAACAGATGTCCAACATCTTCTGGCGGAGTGTGGTCAGAATCGAGAGACAAGAGATGCGTTGATGAAGACGATCAACGTTAACCAATTTGACGTAGGTGCATATCACAGTATTTTGTCGGAGCCACACGCTGAACAAGCGAGATGTATTTACTCATTCATCAATGCATCTCTTGAAGATAGAAGTCTGAATAATCAATAGTTGAGTAATGTGTATTATTATGTACAGTATACAACGGGGTTGACATGTACACTAAGAAGTACCCAAACCCCAAAAAAAAAGATTTAAAAATAGGCATTCCAAACATACACGCTTATACATTTTTATATAACGCTCTAAATGTTCCTACTCTTGTAAATTAGGACATACGAAACTCTTCCAGCAATAGCTAGCAAAGGTTGGAACTAATCCCGTAAAACACACATTGACTCCCCAGAGAACAATCCTGAATCAAAGACCATGCGAAAAAACCTCAATTACGTCTATTCAGCTCCAAGTACGTTCTGACGTGACTGGAGAGAGAGACGGCGAGTGTGGTCAGCGTATGTGGGAGGGAGACGACAGGATAGATATCGAGGTCATCATTCAAGGAGCTGGTTGACCCCTTTGCGCGATATAAGGACTTTCTTTCCATCGATTAGTTAAAATAATAGACGGCATCTACGTCCTCGACAAAATTTATATGTTTGGCCGACAAAATCTAGATGGTGTGTGTGGTATTTAAATGGAATTGTCGTACCAAAACATTAAAAGCGACAGTTTGTATAAAAAATTCGCTCGCAGACAATTCATCGAGATGGCTTACCAATAGTCTTCAAAACGTAACGTAACGTAACGTAACTAAAGTAACTATTCGACTGGGGAGGTACTACCGCTGCCCTTATAATCCCGCGCGAAGCAGTTCTTGTGTTTCGGTTGGAGAGGTATGGTTGTCGGGCACTCTTACAAGCGGGGTTACCATCTTAGTCTTAGTCAGACTTGGTCTTGTTTGAGATTAGATGTATCTATAGATTTCAGTAACCACTTAACATCAGATGACCTGCTCGCTTGTTTACTACTCTACTCATATAAAAAAAATCATAATCATCATCAATATCATAATCACCATCATCAACACCATTATCATCACCATTATTATCACTATCATTATCATCATTATTATCACTATCATTATCATCATCATCATCACCCATTATTTCCCCACTGCTAAGCAGGGGCCTCGATTAAGAACGAGAAGAATTAGACCCTCAGTCCTATTTATCTCTTATGTTTGGAGAACTTTAAAAAATGTAAGTTTCCTCGCCTTGTTTTCTTTCACCGTTAAAGCAAGAGATCCGGATAATGCGCGTTCGGGATTCGAACCAGGGACTTAGAACTCTAGAATTTAAACACTGGCACCTTACTTCAACGGCAACTACCATTGCTTATATTTTTTAACGTTTAATCAAAATAGCTTTACACGCATAACCCTATAAGATGCCCGTTATAAATTATAATTAACAGGGGTTATTAGAGGATTACATAAGCAAGGTGTAATTAAACGTACTGACAGCTAATTAGGGTAGTTGGTGTCGTAAATTTCAGGGTGTCGTGATTTCGGTTCCGAAGGGCCAAACATTTGCGTCATAAGCGATTTTGATCAGAACTCCATTATTTATGATCTTAATTTAAATTTGATTTTACCGATAAAAATAATAAGTACGCTTTGGGGTTCCGTACCTCGAAAGGAAAAATGAATCCTTATAGCATCTCTTTGTTGTTTGTCTGTCTATTTGTTAAGACTCTTTTTGTCAAGAACGCGTGGAAGTATCAAGTTGAAATTAATAACAAATTTTCAGGTTGGCAATTCCATGGAATTGTGAAAAATTCAAGCTCCTGAGTCAATATAATAAAAAAATATGGCCGCTTATGCCATATATTTTGACATTCGCAAGGGAATCAAAACCTATAGGATAGTATCCGTTGACCTACAATCATGAAATTTGGCATAAACCAATTTCTTACAATACAAGTAAAGGGAAAAATCCGAAAACCATCAATTCCTATTTACATCACAAATAAAAAAATGTTGTCTGTACAGACCCCTCGGTGTGCGAGTCCGACTCGCACTTGGCCAGTATTTTCTTAGCAAAGATGTAGCAAATAAGCATGTACTCCACCTGATAATATGTCGTCATTGTCACCCGTGTACTTCTATCAATTAACCCTAATTAGGATTCAAGCCCTACCTAAGTTGATAGGAAGTTGAACTAGTGTTCATAGTTCGTCCAGGGAGGTACCACTGCAGGCCTCTAATACGCTGTGAAGCAGTTCTTGTGTTTCGAATGGAGAGATGTGGTTGTAGGCTACAGTCTTAGTCCTCAGGAGACACTACTACTGAGGTGGTACGTAGATGCGTCACTACTTCAGATATGGCTTCGGTGCTGTTCGAGGCTAGATGTGGGTCCACGGGCTGCAATGACCACTTAACATCATGTGGTCTCTCGTTTGCTACTCTTTTAACATATAAAAAATTGAGGACGGATATAGATCTATTACTGCCCCTGCGACTATGTTGGCACGCGCCGTATTATCACTCTCTAACCACAACACAGCAACAGCTTCAAACCAGAACACAGCTCCCTTAACACTGTTATAAGACAACCGGTGTACCCGTGGCGCCATCGTAGTGTAATCACGAAGGGTTCTACCACCCTTAATGTTTGCTGGGTCTTTCATAAAACAGTCATCGAATCGCCAAAGCCATTAGCCCAATCCGCGGTCCACAATAGTCCGTTGATGGATCCAAGTCACAGCGGAAGGAAGACATTTGCGTGTTTCCGATACAATGATGGATGACAAGATTTACGGCTGTTATGTAAACCCCTGATGGGAGTCGCTTGCTGTTCCGTTATTCGTATTGTTAACAGCTCCACCTGACTATCGAAAATCCTGGATTTTTTCGGGGTAAAGAGCAGCCTATCTTTTGTGTCTTGATACATTTGCCTTTCTGTTTTGATAAACTCAGAGCCTAACGCTAGGAATTATTGTATCACGGTTGAAGACAAAGAGAAGTTCACAAACACACGACAAATAACAGAAAACTAAATTCAACGTTATTTAGATGTCTACTTGATCTCCGCACTTGGCCACTGTTGTAAAATATAACCTCACCCTTCTCATTTTAATAATAATAATGAGTTGATGTTGAAGATGAAGACCTAAACAGTAGATTATATAAAACACTACGAATAATAACAAACATTTTGAATAAATCAAATTTTAATACAATAACATAAAAACGAAATAGTATGTTTACGTTACTTGCGAAGTACTTGGATTAGATCTGCGCGTGTGACTTTAGTTCCATACAGAAAAATACACTCCTATCGGAGTTTCATAACGCATCAAAAGAAGTAACTTCAATACATATGTTATAAATGTAAGTATATGTATGTATACAACACCGCTACAACGTGACTCAACTAAAACAGATATAAACGTGAAACTATTAACGAGAAATACAAGAAACAAGGCACGAAACGACATACGAATATGTATCTCTGGCGTCCGGCGAATTATGCTGTCATGTTAGCGACATTAGCGGGGATCTTCCCTTTAAGCTGTTATTTATGTAAGCACTCTTTGTATATACACTTGCCTAGACACCGTACAGCCCTGGCGACGTTTACAGAAACAAACCATAATCGCTACAGCCTAAGGCACACAAACAACAACACAAAAACACAGAGGCCAACAAATCAAATATATAATTTATTTGCAAAAATAATAGTATAAGAAAGATTTCAATAAGTAGTGGTAGCCTTTTATTTAAGATTTTGACCTCTCACACCTGACACCTGGGTTTGAACCCGCGCGCATTTCGATGTTATGTGTGTATTAAAAATTAATATCACTCCCGTTAATGATGAAAGAAAATATCGTGAAGAAACCTACACATCTGAAAGTTATCTGTAAAGTTTACAATGGTATGTGAACACCTTCAAGAACTTTATAGAGAACTTCCGGATATGTAGGTTCATCATAAACCCATGAATGTCCCACTACTGGACACGGGTCGCCTCTCAGAATGAGGAAGGTTAAGCCATATATAGGTTCACCACGCTAACCAAGTGCAGATTGATAGACCTCACACACCTTGGAGAACTATTCAGAAAGAACTCCTAGATGTGTAGGTTTCCTCGCGATGTTTTACTTCACCGTTAAAGCAAATGATCATTAATATCTAATACTTATTACTAAACATACATTCAGAGGAGCGTGCGGGATTCGAACCCCGGAAATCCCAGCCCAGCCGGAATCCAACCCCTAGGCTAGCTTTGTATTACGCTGTAACGCCATTACGAATACCACACAAGAAATAAGACACAAAGCACGTCCAGCGAATTATCTTGTCATGTTAGCGACATTAGTGGGTTTATGAGCGGATGCGGAACACTCATCCAGCCTTAAGCTACAATTGCATAAACTGTTTTAGTTTATATGAAAGTTTTTTTCAGTGTATATTTACCATAATTGAAAAAATATCGTAGACGTTTTATTCATTTAGGCGCACACCGTTCCGCGAAAACGACAAGATGAAGTTATCCTTTGAATAGTTTATTTTTTATGGATATAATCGATTTTCCATCCAATGTATTCGATCCATAATAATATATTATGGATCGACATCACGGCACGTGATTTAGAAATTCCACGTGCTGTGATCTCGATCCATGCAACTGAGTCGTAACATCGCCAATTAGAAAACCGCATATCGTGAGTACCCGTTACATAATTAGAATGTATAATTTCCGCGATAATATTAACTTCAAATCTTACAGTTACAATTTAATTGTCAGCCTTGACGCTGAAGGAAAACATCGTGAGGAAACGTACACATCTGAGAGTTCTTTGTAAAGTTCTTAAAGGTGAGAGAAGTCTATCTAATCGCACTTGGCCAGCGTGGTGGACTACGGCATAAATCTTCTAATTTTGAGACGAGATCCATGTAGTGGTACATTAATGGGTTGATGATGATGATGAAGTTTAAAACTATTTTTATAGATTTTTTTTTATGTGAGAAGTTTAGCAAATGAGTGTGCAAGCCTCCTGACTTTAAGTAGTTAATAAAAAACTGAAGTCCTCTCTATGGTCGTACGTAGATGCGTCAGAACTCCTGAGGATTAAGATGATTGCCTCGCTGTAAGTATGCCTGGCAACCGCACCTCTCCAAACGAAGTACAAGTATTACTTTACGACAGAAAGTGGGGGCAGCGGTGGTACCTGCCCGGCAGTTGTGGCACATCCCCGGACTAACTATAGTTTTACCTCCTATCAAAGATAAACTAGATTATATCCGTCTTTCTAAGTACTATGTTAAAAATTTAACGAAACCAAGCTTGGGGCGCCTAAAATTAATCTCGCTTGTAAGTTACCAACGAGGAGAGTGACCATATTAAATTTAGAATTGGGATGGTACTTACTTCGATAGTTAGCAAGAGTAAACTAGTTACTAGTGGACGTGTGGCTTATTACTAAATTGAAGAAAAATGTCAAAAGATATTGTATATTTTTTATATGTCAAAACTTAAGGTCGCTTATCAACTTTATGCAATTCAATCGTTGTCACTGTTAGATATCTTGATATATCACAATAGAAACCTTTTCTTTTTATGGGTACGGTGGAAATCTTCTCAAGACACCCGATCTTTTAGGCTTAGGATCGAGTTATGTGAGACTTTTAATCACTAAAACTCCCTCGGTGGTCATGTAGCATGTAGGAAAGCTTCGAGATCCCAGGAGAACGTAGTGCTGCCTTCCTTACGTGATGTACACTTCTGGAGACAGTAATCCCCACTCACTTCGCCTCGTTTCGCTAGGGATGACAACTTGTGACCACAACAAGTTATCTTCTCAACCCACAATAGATACCTATGTTTCTATTTCTATTTTGGAGAGTAGCGAAATAGCAGAGAAGCCATATGTTGTTAAGTGGTCACTGCAATCGTCAACCAAATTTATCCTTAAACAGGCCTGAAGTCCCATGTGAGGTCGTACGTGAATGCATTAGTACTCTTGTGAACTAAGATGGCCGCCTCGTTTTAAGTGTACTCCACAACCACACTTCCCCAACCAAAAGAAGAATTGCTTCACGGTTAATTATGAGAGTGGCGGTACTTCCTCCACGCACAAAGTCTCCGATAATTATCCAATTATATCAGGACAAATTCCATCAACAGCGTGCGATCTGGCCACTCTAATTACGACACGAGGTAAATACTAAGCGTGGTCTGTTTGTCTTGTTTTTAATTACACCTCACATTCGTGTCTCTGCCTTTTAATTATACACGTTCTTTAAGCGATTCACTCGCTGTTTTGCACTTTTTGTGAAGCAAAATGTATGTTTAATATTTTGGCAAAACTGTACGAAATTAACCAACAAGATTTTGGCGTAATTTTTCTTCTTACGTTTGAAGAGTGGCAAAAGATCTTATAGCCCACCTGAAATGGTCACTGCAACACATGAACCCCCGTTTAAACTCAAATAGGGACGAAATCCTATCTGAGGTCGTACATAGATACATCACTACTCCCGAGGACTAATATGGTCGCCTCGCTGTACCTAGCAATCGTACCTCTCCAAATGCAAAAAAAAAATTGCTTCACGGCAAATTATGAGGGCAGCGGTGGTTCCTACCCGGATGAACTAGTTCTACCACCTATTAAATTACGTGTCTATTAGAAAAAATATTATCACTTGATTTAACCCTATACACATATAAACATTTGAGAGTTTTCTGTATAGTTCTCAACGTTGTGTGAAGCCATCCAATCCGCACTTGGCCAGCGTGATGGACTACCCTAACTCTCGTCCTGGAGAAGACTCGTGCTCAGCATTGAGACAGTAATCGGTCGATGATGATGACGATAATGATAATGAAAAAAAAATTCGCTTTAACAATCCCCATTGCTCTTTTAACACCGCTGATTCCATTTAAAAATTGAAACTAAAGACCCTTTACTGTCACAAACCTAACCGAGTAAACATCCATTCACATGAACCTGTTGCTACCCTCGACGATTGGAATCGCTCGGTTCGCCAGAAATACGCGACACTCCCATTGTGCGATTTTAAAGCTTGCGCCTGAATACATCTGTAATTGAAAAGCGTTCTGCTTATCACAAACCTATTTATTTTTCATAATTTATAGAGTTCCACATTTCAAAAACAAAACAAAATACCTTAGGTATAAGATTATTTCATGGTAGTCTGCCTGTTTATCAAGAGCCTTTTTCTTAGGAACGCGTAGAGGTGTATAGTTGATATTAATATAAAATAATCAGGTCTGCAATCCGTTGGAGATGTGAAAAATCAAGCTTCTAAGTCAACGCAATCAAAAGGGTGTCTTTTGATTGCGTTTACTTAGAAGCTTGATTTTTCATTTATGTCGCATGGCCGTTTATGTACATATTTTGGCACTCTAAAGGGAATCAATATCTATACTACAGTCATGAAATTTGGGAAGAAGCAATATCTTAGCACAAATTAAGGGAAAAATCCTGAAGACCTTAAATTTGTAGTAACATCACAAAAAAATATTTGCCTGTCGGAACCCTCAGTGCGCGGTTCGGACTCGCGCTTGCCCGGTTTATTTCTCACTTTTCCGTTGTTGTAATCCCTCGAAGCCTGCTGTCGTCTCCACAATCGAGTTGCAACATTACATTCGAGTCTTTCAGCAAGATTTGAGCGGTACCGGCTACACCTATTTTTGTTTATAATTAGAAGTAGCAAACGATTATGCAATTACTGCTACTCTGTTTTTAGGGTTCCGTACCTCAAAAGGAGAAAAGGAGCTATCTGTCAATACACAAGGCAGAAATTGATATGGCGTTGGTGCGTCGTAAATCGAAGGACGAAGTTTTTTATGTTAAAAACAAACGAGCGTGCAGGCTACTTCATGTTAAGTGGTCACTGCAGCCCATGGACATCCACATTTAACCTCAAGCAATACTGAAGCTACGTCTGTGGTCGTACGTAGATGCGTCACTACTCCTGAGGACTAAGATGGTTGCGTCGCTGTAAGTGTGCTGGTAACCGCCCCCCTGCAACCAAAACACAAAGCTGCTCACGGCGGATTATGAGGAAGGCGGTGGTACTTCCCCGGTTGAACTATTATTCTACCACCTCTCAAAAATGTGTTACAAATACACTAAATTAAACAAAATAAAACCTTGAAATTACTGTCAACGTTAAGCACATAATTTGAAGTCAAACAGTAGCGCAGATAAGGGATTGTCGCCAAAGAGTTTTAAAATGTCAGATTGAATAAGTTTCGAGCTGGCCATTTTAAATCCATAAAAAACTTTTTTTTTGTGTAATGATGCCATGATTATTTTTACGGTTTAAAAACTATAACTATTACTATTACTAAACTATTACTATTACTATTTACCAAAAAATATCTATAACGTTCAAACTTAAACATTTACTAAATTACCATCAAATTTGGACCACTGGGCGACCGCGACTCTATATAAAACTACCATGAAGAAATACACGCATTGAAAACCTGTTGCTCCTATCCGTTTGACAATAGTACGTTAGCACTAGCTCGAGCTTTCCATGATTACGTAAAAAGTCTCATTGCAGAGCTTTTGAGCTTTGAGTTGAAAAGACGGCTTTTATTGGAATTTACTTTGCTGTTGATTTTTAAGTGAAGTTGTTTTTTTTTCTATTTCAAGACTAGCCAACGAGCATGCAAGCCACCGGATGTTAAGTGGTCACTGCAAAGCAATACACAGCAATGCTGCATTTGCCTTGCCATACTTGCGTTTCCTTGCCTCGTCTTGCCTACGTCTTGCCTTGCTTCACCTTATCCTGCTTTTCCTTTCCTTTATTTGCCTTGCTTTGCTTGGTCTAGCCTTACTTTGGATTCGAACCCGTTGGTTCGTTCGTTGCGAGATTGGAATTGACTACTGCCCACTAAACTATATTGCTATTAATATCTTTACGATTACTTTTATTTTGTATTTTAAATTACTTTTGTTTTAGGATGTTAAGGGTGAAAGACAGAAACTGGGTACAATTAGAGTTGTCAATAAAAAAACATAAGACCATGTTAACACAGCCATCTGTTGGTGCACTCAGCAATGTTTGCGCTCCCGTTTTGTTAAAATGAGGTTCGTGACATATCTCATTGTACACATTTAAGTGGGAATAGTAATCTTACGTTTATCAAATAGGACTGAAGTCCTATTTGATAAACGTAAGATAGGCCAGATAGGACCTATTGAATGTTTGCGCTGACGCGTTACTAAAATGAGGTCCGTGAAATGTCTCACTGTACGTTTTTAAGGTAGCAATAATAATCGTACCGCTATCCTATCTGACCTCACATAGGATTAGGATAGGATAGGATTTCAGTCCTATTTGAGGTCGTACGTAGCAATTGCACTTTTGTCCTAACTGACCTAGCCATAATATTATAAAATTAGTCCTGTTTGAGGTTTGAGGGTCCATAAACTGCAGAAAGCATATAACATCAATTGGCCTGAAGTAGCAAACAATAATGACAATAAACAAAGAAAAACTTAACCCACCCAATAATAATAATGACAACCGGCATGGCGGTAACCACACCGGTTTGTCACAAAGAATTCCAGGTTCGATACCCGACCAGACAGACATCTAAATGATGAATCTAAAAATTTGTTTTGGAACTTGGTGTTTGTGTCCTCATTTTTGTGTCCATGGAATGATACAGAGAATCCTAGTATATAGCTAGGAGTGTAGAAAATGCTTAAAAGTATTTGTAACTATTGAAAAATGTATAATTTTAAAATAATATATACAGAGGAAAGATAAAATGTACTTATTTAACATAAAAAAAGAAGAAACCATAAGGGGAGAATGCATAAAACTGCTTAAAACAGATCGAGAGACTACCTTGAAAAATTAACTTATGAAACGATTTTAAAAGTATAATTGCTACATATTTATTAGATAGAAAAATACATTAAAAAACAGAGGCAGCGAACAAATTCCACTAAATAAAATCCCCTAATCCTCTTAAGACCACTCGGCGGCGCTATAAATACCGCCCTTGCAAGGTGGCAAATTACACCGAATCAAGGCGAACCGCTCCCGGAGGCCGCATTTCTGAAACCTTATATCAGGGTCACTGAAATAAGAGCCTCGAGTATTTTTTCAAGGTTTTTCTACCTACTTACAAAGATTTAGGCTGCCAGGTAGAACGAATTCGTTAGAAAATGGTTTATGACATGTGGGCACCGCGGAATAACACACACACACACAGAGACACGCCCACATACTCGCACGCACGCACGCACGCACGGACGCACGCACCCACGCTCGTACGCTTGCACGCACGGACGCACGGACGCACCCACACATATACCTCCTATAATACATTATGTATAAAGACAGTATGTATGTATGAATGTATCATGATAATAACCCTAAACTGTGAACTTTTCACAATTTTCAAACGTCATTTCATATCTCCTTGTCACCGTTAAAAATAGACAAAAACAACAAAAGATCATTCTTTAAATCACAACGACATTGGGAGTATTTTTTCTACAATTAAAAATAAAACGCAGACCCAAAAGAATATAGCAATAACTTTATTTATAATAATATTGAAAGATGTTAAATCAAATAATTAATATAATACCATGTAATAACGTAAAACTTTAGACAGAGCATCAGTTTTATTCAAGATGAAATGTAGGTATCCATAGGCTGTAGTGACCACTTAAATTGCTTGCTAATCTTCAAATATAAAAAATAAATATAACTTGTGGATGTACATAGGCTGTAGTGACCACTTAAATTGCTTGCTACTCTTCAAATATAAAAAATAAATATAACTTGTGGATGTACATAGGCTGTAGTGACCACTTACATTGTTTACTACTCCTCATATTTAAAAAATAAATATAACTAACTCAAAATTATAGCATAATAAATATTGTGTATACATAAATTCCATTCCAAATGGGTTCCATAATCCGCCAGTCGACGTCAGGGAGTAAATGGAATAGAATGTGCGCCACAATTTTTCTTGATTCAATTCGTTGCGGACCCCGAGTACATTCCCGGGAGGAATTTACAAATAACAATTTCAATGCGCTTGTTCCAACGAAGAAATCTTATTCAACACAGGAAACTAACTGTTAGCAGTGTGGCCTAGTGGTTAAAATACCGGCTCTCACTCTAGGTGTCCGGATTTGGAATCCCGCATACAACTCCGATTTTTCGAAGTTATGTGCGTATTAGAAATCAATTGTCACTTAATTTAACACGGAAGGTCAATAGCGTGAGGAAACACAAATCTGAGAGATCTTTGGAAAATTTTGAAAGATGTGGGAAGTCTACCAATCCACACTTGGTTGGCGTGGTAGACTATGGCCTAACCCTTCATTCTGAGAGGAAACCCGTGCCCTATAGTGAGGCATTAATGCGTTGGTGATAAAATCAATATTTTGTATCGAGATTGACCAAAATACGCCCACAATATAACGTAACAGTCGCCAAGACACGAATTTACGACAGACAATGTTTACTCATTTCTACTCCGTCTTCGCTATCATTTCAGATTACTGAAACAGTGAAAAGGTCCAACGTCCAACGAAACCTGATCCCTACCTCTCCCCAATCATTTTCTATTATAAACCGCGCCAATAAAGAAACGATAAGACTTGTAAAATGACGAAACAGTCATAAGTGACCATGCAGTGGTAAAATGTCGAGCTCCCATAGTACTGATATATTTTTTTAGGTGGGAAGACGAGCGTAGAGGCCTTCTTATATTAAGTGGTCATTGCAGCCCATTGACACCTGAACCTGTCTGAAGTACCATAGGATCGTACTTAGGTGCGTCAGTTCTCCTAAGGACTAAGATGGTCGCCTTGTTGTAAGTGCACCCGACAACTAGTCAAAAATTTATTTATGGCGGATTATAAGGGCAACGATGGTACCTCTCCGGTCGAACTATAGTTTTACAACCTATTCAATTAGTTATGTAACTAATTTCAGTAACTATTTTAGTTTATTGCGAATGAATGTCTTCGTCGTCTGTCTGCCCTAAGGTTAGCTGGCAGCAAATGCTTCTAGTATTAAGTCCACCATTGTTCTTGTACATGTATGTAAGGTGCATAAAGAATAAATAAATTAATAAATTAAATAATAGGTGGTAGAACTATAGCGCGCCCGGCTGGGGGATTATGACCACCGCCCTCATAATGCCGCGAAGCAATTCTTGTGTTTCGGTTGGAAAGATTCGGTTGCCGGGTACACTTATAGCGAGGCCGCTATCTTAGTCCACACGAGGTGTAACGCATCTACGTACGACCTCAGATAGGACTTTAGTCCTGTGAGAGATAAAATGTAGACGTCCATGGGCGGCAGACAACACATCAGGAGGATTGCTCGTTTACTACTCTTTTCACATAAAAAAAACATGGACACTATTTTTTTTATGAAATTGAAACAGCAAAAAAGCATGCAGTGAACCGGATGGTAAGTGGTCACTTCCTCCGTGAACATCTATGTACAACCTCAAACAACATACTTTTCGAGGTCCCACGTAGTTGCGTCACTACTCTTGAGGACTAAGATAGTCGCCTCGTAGGAAGTGGAGCCGGCTACACTTTTTCAAGAAAACGCAATTTATAGATCATTTCTTAATTCGGACAGTTCATACGAAAAGTTTGCTCTACTCATGGCTGGGAGCTATAGGGGAGTTCTCGGTACGCTAGAGGAGGAAACGCAAGGGATATTTTTCGTATATATTTCCTCTTAGGTCCAAGGTCAACATCCAAGGTTATATTTTGTCTTCAAATATCCATTTTATTAGTCATACTTAGTTATCGGTTTCTTTGTGCGTTGGTATAGTGTAGTTATTCCTTAATTAAAACATTTTACTTAAAACAAATCCTATAACATGTAGACTTAAAAGTCAGTTACATATAAGTTAGTAATTCGTCATTATTACCATCATTATCAACCCTTTAATGTCCTTAGAGGGCACGGGTGTTCTCTTAGAATGAAAACGGTTAGGCTATGGATTAGTGAGTACAACAGTAGTGGTTAAGATTCCGCCCTCTCACACTAGGTCCGGGGTGCGAATCCCGCAGGCACATGATTTTTCGAAGTTATGTGCGTATTAGATTAATTATCATTTGGTTTAACGGTAAAGGAGAACATTGTAAGGAAACGTACACATCTGAGAGCTGTTTGTAAATTGAACCCTTCTCATTGTAAGAGAAGACCCATGCCCTGCAGAGACATTAATGATTTGATGATGATGACGATGATTATGAACTAATAACTTATATATTACAAACTTTTAAGTATACATATTATAGAATTTGATTTAATTAATTTGTTAAGTTTTTTCGCAGTTGCGTTTTTGTTTCATATTTAATTTATCTTGTTACCACGGTAGTATTTAGGGTTCCTGGGTGAAATTAAAAAATCTGTGCCGTGGATTGCACGTCTGCCGTCCTTAAACCGAAATACCGTCATCCAGCATCTAGCCAATGCCGACATTTTGAGGTTTTCTTAATCAGCAAAATACCAATTAAAAGTTTTACTATTTGAAAGTGCTCTGTTAAATCAATTTTTGATACCTCAAACTCTTGCATATGATGTCTAGTTATTAAGTAGCACCAATTTTGAATTACCCTCTTTTTGGTCATAATTCAAAAGTGGTTTTGGTAAGGAACGGCATTAGGACGACTGGGTAGATAGAACCACGAATTGTAGTGCGATTTGATTTGACTATTATCGAAAATTTTTTTGACATTAAGTTGCCGGTAGAAGAATAGCTTAACGAAATAAGAAGCCTATAATTATGAATATACCCACGTTTGGTATTGTGACGACCATTACTCCGTGAGTATCAAAGGAGTAGTCGGTGACAATTGGAGATGGACAGTTTATAGTTTTGCTAGTTTTTAACCTACTTCCGCTTGAAGATTACATTGTTACAAAGTAATATAGTTAAAACGTGATGGCGCAGTTCAAAAAACCTAACATCCAGACTGCGGAATGTTTTTTGCTCTTTTTTGTGGTCCGTATCACTGTTTGATTTTGTGGACTAACAAACAGCTTGTTTTTGCTACAACACAAAAAGCATCAAATTCTCGACGGGTCGTGACACATTTTCTGCGGTAGAATGCGTATGGCAAAGTAAATAAGTATGTAAGTTGTTTTTTTGCTTTTTATCAACTTATTCATGCCGGTCATCATTTGGTGTCGAATGAAATAAAATGAAATGGAATGGTATGAAATGGAATCAATTGGGATGAAATGAAATGAGATGATATGAAATGCAACGGGATTAACGAAATGAAACGGAATGAACCGTTCATTACGTTTCAACGTATTAGAATGAAACGGAATTAAACTGAACGAAACGGATTGAAATAGAATAAAACTGAATGAAACGGAATGAAAAGGAATGAAATGGAATGAAACGGAATGAAACGGAATGAAATGGGATGAAAGGGAATGAAATTGAATGAAACGGAATGAAACGGAATGAAACGAAATGAAAGGAAATGAAACTGAATGGAACGAAATGAAACTGAATGAAATGTAATGCATTTATTTTGTATAGGCCTACGGGGACACGTAAATAAATTAGTTACAAGATTTTTCTTAAATCTACTACGGGATCAGGACACAACCTCACTAGCACAATAGCAACACTGGACGTGGTAGAACCCTTTGTCGTAGACTATCGCCATGCCTATTGCTGCATTATGACATCAGTGTTAAACGCTGTTATGTTCTTAAGATTTTAAGCTAAGTTTCTCCCCGCTACCGCAGTTTCGCCGTGACCACGATCCATGCAACTGAGTCGAAATATAGGCAATTAAAAAAACGCATATTGTGAGTACCCGTTACGTAATTAAAAAACTGTTGTATTCTGATTTGAAGGTGTAATAAAGGAGAGATGCTAAAACAATTTGCATCTTCGACGGGTGGTAGAGCTATAGTTCGACCGGGGGGTTCTACCGCCGCTTCTATAATCAGCTGTAAAGCAGTTATTTGTTTTGGTTGGAGAGGTGTGGTTGCCAGCCACTTACAGCTAGGCGACCATCTTAATCCTCAAGAGTCAGGACGCATCTACGTAGGACCTCAGGTAGAACTTTAGTTTAGTTCGAGGTCAGATGTATAGTAGGTATCCATGGGCTGCAGTAACCACTTAACATCAGGTGTCCTGCATGCTCGTTTGCTACTCTTTAAATATAAAATCAATGTATTAAACTAAAAACTTATTCTGAATCAGTAAGTCAACATTTTATGCTTTTAATATTTAATCTCAAGATTCTGTTCTAAATATCTAAGACGCTAGGCGAGCAGGAATGATTTTTGTGCTATTTTTATAATATTTCCAGCCGCTTTCTGTAACGTAAAGTGGCCAGCCACCCTGCGTTACATATGAATTAAGGCGAAGTAGCTGCAAAAAGTCTACCAAATACCTATTACTTACATTTAGCATAACTTAAGTACTTTTATAATGTTAATGTACTTTTATATGTTTGTAAGTAATCCGGTTGAAAATAGCCGAAGCGGTTTGAAAATATAATATAACCTTTATCTGAAATTCGCATTAGAGCAGCTTGGTGAGATATTCGCGAGGCGTCCCCCACTTGCCAGTTCAGACTTGTGACCACCAGTAAGACATAAAATGAATTAGAGCTACAAATAGTTACCACTTAACACCAGATGGGTTACATACAAGTTTTTTGCTCCCATTACTAATAAAAATTGTTATATGGCTCTGTCCTATTTGACTTCGGTGGCCACTTACAGCGAAGCGACCATCTTAGCCATTCAGGAATCAGCACGCATCTACATACTACCTCAGGTAGAACTTTAGTTTAGTTCGAGGTCAGATGTAGGTGTCCATGGGCTGCAGTAACCACTCTACATCCAGACTGCATGCTAGTTCGATACTTCGATCATAAAAAAGCATTCAAAACGCATCAGATAGCATTCAAATGTTAAATCATTTTATGTCCATGGGATGTCCATAGGCTGCAGTAACCATTCTACATCAAGACTGCATGCTAGTTCGATACTTCGATCATAAAAAAACATTCAAAACGCATCAGATGGTATTCAAATGGTAAATCATTTTGTTTCTATGTGCAGTTCAAACACGGTTATTGGAAATATACATTTTTATGGTCTACCACCAGATTACCAAGGATTCTAATCCTTCGTGGTAAAGAAGACTCCGAAGGCACCATTGCCACACCTATTTCGTACCCACCTTATATCAATAGTATTAAACATTGTTGGATCTGGTTTGAGATGAGTAAGGGATAGACAATAATATGAGGCGTTCCAGTTTAGTCCTCAGAGGTATCAACTTATAGCATACCACAAGTAGGACTTTAATCATATTTTATAAATGTTAGCCTCTTTAATGTAATTGCGGTGGCCGATCAAGGCTTACATTCTGTACTGAATTTAAACGTTTGTATGCAATATACAAAATGATGATGATGTAATATTATTATCATCAATCAATGGATTAATGAACGCCCCGCTATTGGTCACGTGTCTCTTCTCAGAACGAGATGGGTTATTCCACAGTCGACTACGCTGTCAAAGTGCGCATTGATAGACTTCACACACCTTCGAGAAATTTACAAAATCTCTCAGACGTGTAGGTTTCCTCACGACGTTTTCCTTCACCGTTAAAGCAAGTGATGACTAATTTCTAATACGCACATAAAATCGAGAAATCTGATGTGATTGCGTGAATCGATATCCAGACACCAAGCGTGGGGGAGGGGGGGGGGGGGTGCCGGAATCTTATCCACTAGTCTGCTACCGTGCTCGTAATTGCTAAAAAAAGTTCAATAAAATCAAATTCCCAATCAAATTCCCAATGAAATTCCCAATCACATTATTTCCGTAAAGCATGCGTTTCAACACCATCCACAATAACATCTGGTTTTAATAAGGCGAATTGTAAAAAAGCAAAGCATACACGCGCCCCTTAACGTCGCACCCAAAATAACACCGTTTGATCGTCAACAGGCACTGCGCACGCGCCGATATTACAAACCGATCGATTGATTTACACGCGCCTCCCCGCTCCCCCCGTTGCCTTAAAACCTAAACACCATAAAAAACACAGTTGAAAACCCACCTTAATACGTGCTGATAACGTTCAAAACTAAATGTGCGATTTCGATAAAAAGTTGATTAGAGAAACTGGCGCTCGCGTTCCGTTCCGTTTCGAATTCAGCTTTATTGGTTAGCGGTTAAGTTCCTTTTTGATTGTAACAGGCAAATTTCAGTCTAAGGTTTATGGGTGCAGGCATGATTTAGAACCCATGATAGCCATGTGTGCTTTCGTCGTGACGCGACAGGAATAATGGTACACTAGTCTCGATTTAAAGCTGGTACCTTATTTTTATGTCCAAATGCGAATAAAACGAACTCGTGAAATAACAATATAAAACAACATCTATACACAAGAACGATCGGAGTTTCGACTAAATCCGTTCAGATGTATCAAAGATTAATCATTATCTGATACAACTCTAGTATGGACTCTAGTATGAACGTAGTATAAAATTTCGCGCCTCACGCGTCCAGTGTTCCAGACCCATGGATCTCAGATTTTTGAAATTTTGTGCATCATAATAGTCATCAACTTTTTACTGTCCCTCTGGTGACTGAGCAGGGGTCTCTCGGAACGGGAAGAATTAGGGAATAGTCCTCCAGGCTGACTAAGTGTAGATTGAAACACTTCACGCATCTTTGAGAACTTTACAGAAAACTCGTAGAGATATAATTTTTTCCACAATGTATTCCACCATCGTAACAGTTTGTGATAATTTATTTCTATGCACATAACTACGAAATCCTATTCCTAGCGTAAGAGGAGGGAATCTTACTGCTTTAACTTTGGAAAAGATCAAGGAAACCTGCATACTTACCTTAGAGATCTTCGTAAAAGTTCACAAAGTGACTGAAGTCTACCGGATCTGTTCTTTGGTGCGGTGGACCATGAGCTAGGTATTGACGCAGTGGACCAACAATAGGCTAATGATGATAAAACATACGGACAGACAGACAGAAAGACATCGTTTTATTGACGTGTTTTATATTTCAGTTTCATTCAAATGAGCGTAATAAAACATATTTGTAAAATTCACTTTCGCACTTTTTATTTATGGTGATAGTTTTAATTAGTCCTATTTGGCTTCAGTGGCAAGCACACACACACGCACACACAAAAGAATTTCTCCACGGCGCATTGTGAGCGCTACGGTGGTACCTTCCCGGTCGAACTATAATTCTACAAGCTACAAATACAAAGATGCTTTCATAACATTCTAAACTTACAAGCAAATAATCTTCTGGAAATTCAAATATTTTGCTATTAAAAGCATATTCATTGTTAATATCATACATCGTAGCAAACTTTTTGTACTGTCCTATAAATAATCCACATTAGTCCAAGTGGAATGACCCGAGGAACCGGAATTATGTCGTGAGTTCCCTGCCTAGGTCGACCTAGGAACCAATCTATAACCCACAACTGGAAACCGACTTTAACTCTCCAGATATAGAGCATATTCTTCAATGCTACCGTTTTTAAGCACTCAATCCAAAAGGGCTTTTCCGTTATCCGTAAAAGGTATTATTATGAGAGCATTGTAGTACAAATCAGTACAATGCAATTTAAATTCTATTAGTTTGGTAATAGAATCTAATTTTAATCAATCGATGCAATGGAGAGACAAATTGATCTGATTTGATGTTAATTGATATTCTACCTTGGTTCCTCGGAATAAAGTTTTGTTTACAATAATTCAAGAATTAGATACAGGGATCCTTTGAGACTGATTTTTAGGATTCCGTAGCCAAATGGTAAACAGTGATAAGCCGTGGTAGCCTAGTGGTTAAGATTCCAGCCACTTACACTGGGGATCCGGGGTTCGAAACCCGCACGCATCTTTGATTTTGCGAAGAAATGTGTGTATTAGAAATTAATTGTCACTTTCTTTAACGGTGGAGGGAAACATCGTGAGAAAACCTACACATCTGAGAGTTATCTGTAAAGTTCTCGAAGGCGTGTGAAATTTTAGTGGGAACACAGGTTTCAGTGGGAGCAATGGGACCTACGCGTTACGCATCTACGTATGACCTCAGACGTGACTTCAGTTCCATTTGAGAGTATAAATGTGTGTGTCCGTGGGCTACATTGACCACATAAAAGATCTCAGGTGGCCTCGGCGCTCGTTCGTTACTCTCCTAACATTAAAAGACCTAAATAATCGTTATAAGTTTTCCACCACCGAATTTCCGAACCAGACAGAAGCAGAACTGAACTGGCTTAAAAAGCCGGAAAAATTTTCGAATGAAGCGGAATACCGGAAGCTTTATTTAAATCCGTTTCATTCCTGACACATTGAGCTGGGAATTTCGTCGTTTTAGTGAATTCCGTTCCTAGTGAACCGTCCGAGATAAAAAGTCCACGGACTAACTAAAAGGAACAAAGGGATTCTTGCCCAACGGGACTCGAAAATGTTGGACCAGAGCGGGTGGATTTAGTTTTTGAAATTTCTCATAGACGTGTACCCAAAAATTTTGATCGTCAAAATTATATTTGAAAAAATATTGGAACCTCCTTCGCAACTTATTTTTTATTGTCGAATTAAAATGAATTTTATATAGCTTTTCGAAAGCATATATTGAAGCACTGATAGCCAAGTAAGATTCCAGTCTCTCAAGCGGCGTGTCCTCGGTTCGAAACCCGCGGGCATCTCTGTTTTTTCGAAGGTATGTGCGTGTTAGTAATTAAATATTACATGCTTTAACGGTGAAGGAAAACATAGTGAGGAACTACACTTTTGAGAGTTCTCTGTAAAGTTTTCGAAGGTGTTTGAAGTCTACCAATCCACGCTTGGTTAGCGTGGTGAGCTAGCCAAACCCTTCTCAGTCGTGTCTCTCAGAAGAGACCCGAGCCCAGCTGTAACACAGTAAAGGGCTGATGATGATGATGATGATGATGATGATGATGATGATGATGATGATGATGATGATGATGATGATACCTTTTCCAAACTCATATACGGTTTTTAGTGGTAAAAGGTGGTAGGACTACAGCTCCTCCGAGGAGGTCTTGAAGCAATTCTTGTGTTTGGGTCTGAGAGGTGTGGTTATCAGTACATTTACAGCGAGGTGAACATCTTAAGCTTCAGGAGCAGTGACGTCTGCATACGACTTCAGATAGGACTTCAGTCCAGATTATGATTAGATGTTACATGTATACATGGGCTTTGACCACTTTACATTAAAATGAATTAAACCAATTAGGTCTAACAGGTATTTAAAAATTGAGTAATTTTCTTCCATCATAAAGATTTTTTTTCTTTTGTCTATAGTGACAGCACATGGACCGTATATACTCTTATATCATTACTTAAGCCACTGCATATTTTCTACGTTCCGTAACTTTGAGAATCGCTGGCAAATAAAAGTGTGATATACTCAACACATCTAGTATCAAAACTATTTATTTATTAAATGATCTGTCAAATTTCCTTTGGATTAAAATTTTACGACCCTTTTATAAAATCTAAAAATATCGATATAAACATAAACAGTAATTTAGACTCATTATTTTCCAGTTGTCTATATTTAATATTAGTTCCCTTTTTTATTATATTAAATGAATCTTTTTTATGTTGCAGAGAAGCGAACGATGCAGGCTATCTGATGTTAAGTGGATGTCGCAGCCCCTGGTCACATCTAACCTCAAACGCAACTGAAGT
>DWKL01000255.1:0-21088 GCA_018249415.1 Phareas burnsi | reverse complement strand
GAACTTCGGTTTTGTTTGAGGTTGGATGTGGGTGTCCATGGGCTGTGGTGACCACTTAACATCAGGTGACCTGCATGTTCCTTTGCTACTTAACAAACATAAAAAAAAAAACCTCTTATTTCTTGCATATCAAAACATAAAATTTAATGATATACCTTTTCGTGGTTCGACTTAATAAGGACCACCGTCACATGTATAACAGCTGAAAAACTGTTGTTTTATTTGGTGGGTGAATGTATTTATGTTCTAACATAGTCCTCAGCGACGCTATCGTGTGAGCGATCTCAGGTAGAATTCTTATTTGGATTTAGGTACGAAGATACATCGACGGCAATAATCACTTAATATAAGCTGCATAATGTTTTGCTGCTTCCATTTCAATAAAAAAATTCGTTTCTAAAATAATTGTCTATCTGTGAGGGGACATTTTGGGAAATACTGAACCGTCTTTGACAGGAATCATTCAACGCTAAGGGCTATACAGAGAGTACTAAACATACAAACAACTTTTATCCCGAAAGTGTCAAAGCTTATTACGTAAAAAATAGAAATCATACCCGGGGTTGCACGGGAGGGCCCAGCCCGTTATTAAACGAATACTTCGATATATCGATTATTTCGACAGTTAGAGGTAAGAGAGCACTCTCAACATCAACCCAAACCGGTTACCGTGAACCCGGTATCACAGAGGACCGCCCGTTAGTCGTATTGCACAACCGTAACTACTCCGTCCATTATGAACGCATTTTCGAAAGCTTCCTTTTAGGACGAACATTGCAGTAATGTGATCGCTAATGCGAATATTGTGTAGATGGAAAAGCTTCTCGTTTGCAAGTCCGAAAATTGACATAGTTTTGCAAAGGAAACATATATCGCTTCTTCTATAATTAATAATTATTAATCGCTTCTTATATAATTAATAATAACTTCGCATCTTTAACTAATTTATTATCAAAATACACCTACGCAGCTGATACTGTTTTATTACTAACTTTTTAACTTAGTTAATTTTCGGTCATTTTGTTTTGTTTTCATTGCAATAATCGAGATATGCACTCGAGATATGAACCCGTTCACGGTGAACACGTACTTATATAACATAAACGAACAAAGTAAATAATGCCGTATTACACTCGCTGTTACGAATGCAACAAACTGTGGAAAAGTACAAAAGCTAAATAAATATATTTATAAATTTCCAACGAAGTTGATCCGATCGATAAACACAAAAAAAGTAGAAAATATCCAGATTCAGAATCATCGTTTAGGTGTCGACACAGGTATGATTGAACCTCGGACCCACGACGCGGCGAACCACGGCGTAATGTAACTATAATAAGATTCAAACGATTGGCAAGTTGGCTGAAAACTGAAGCTGGCACTGAGCATTAACTAGAAATAATACGATGGAAAATGCAAGCAACAGATGGTCGAGTTACCGGGCTAATATTTCGAAGTGTGATGAGGTCATCTGGTTAGTTGCATATCAAATGAACAAATCAGAGTAATTTATAGATGGCTTTAATAAACTTTAAATTAGATGGAATTGCAATTTATGAGAAGTTTCAGGTGTCCCATTTATCATATTACGCGTAAACAAGATAAAATGGATGGGTACATTACAAAAACATATGAACGCAATAGGTACTAAAATAAGGACACAGAACAGAAAAAATTATACACATCTTAATGAAGGTAGTAACTAAATAAAGGTTACTTAAGAGCGATATCTCTAAGATATCAGATGTCATTCGAAGCGTGTGACCGAGACCACACAAATTAATACAAAATGAGTCGAATACATCTGTGACCAACACAAGTACGTAACACAGTAACGTAAACGTTGATCTGTCTACAGTCACCACAGCATTAAGTGCCGTCCTCGTGATAACTATTTATAGTTAGTGGCGTGATAACCAAGTAGGTACACCGTTATCACTGAAAACAATAAGACATAAACAGTACAGAATGCTACAGTACACTGTGCTCACATTATCTAACAATTCCAGTTCGCACGAGCACATAATCTGTTGCTTTGACTATGATCACACCACAGATAATATGCGAATCGTGTAACAATATAAATAAAGAACATTATAAATACATATAATGTTCAAAAACAGGAATTAATATAGGTACTAAGTAAATTATAAAAAGTATTCATAATAATTTTCAAAATTTTCATCCCTCATAATAAATTTCAATTCTCCACCAATCCGTATTGGAGCAGCGTGATAGAGTATGCTCTAGGACGCCCCAAGTTGTGGCGACAGACCGGGCCGAACAGTGGGACATACACAGGGTTGGAGCCAATTTTCAAAAGAGAAATAAATGTAGTTACTAAATTTGATATAACATAATATGATACAACGTCATCACGCTACCAGTATTCTAGTTATCATTAACCGTAAACACAAAAAATTTCCACAATGTATCAGCAATTGCAAAGCATTTACTTCGCTGTTTAACAGACATCGTTTGAAAAGGTGAAATATGTTTCATCCTTATCCAAAACTGTCATATAGCATTTGTTAGCGGGAAGCAGAGCGTTATCATCATTCATCAACATAATTAAAACTGAATTACAGACAATTCAATCACATCTGTTGATCATCGACGCATTAATATCCCACTGGCGGGTATAGCATCCCTCTCAGAACGGAAGGGTTAGATCAGTACTCACTACCTACGCCTACCATTTACCACGCTGGCCTATTGTTGGATCTGCCAACCCACACCCTTCAAATACCTTTGAGAACATTATGTAGATGTAAGCATGTAAGTTTTCACGATTCTTTGAACAATCAAAGGTCTTGGATTCGGACTCAGACCTTCAGAATAGTAAGCAGAAATTTACACCACTAGTCTCTTCATACTGTGCTGTTTATTTATTATAATCTATCATATATTTTATCCATATACAACCTCAAACGGAACTTCTGTTTTATTTCAGGTTGGATGTGAGTGTCCATGGGCTGCGGTGACCACTTAACATCAGGTGGCCTGCATGCTCGTTTGTTACTTTACAAACATAAAAAAAAAATCTACTCATATAAGAAGGATCTCAATCTTTCTTAATTAAACAAGGATAAAAAATCCTCAATCTCCGAAATTCCATATAAGTATTTACGCATCGCCTCGTCTCATTTAAGGGTGGTAATACACATGGCTCACTCGGCAAATTTAATTAGTGTGGGGTTTCATTAGCACAGCCTGTTGGGTCATTGCGTAATTACAATCGTCAGTGACACGTGGTGCCGGGGTTTGTCGTTGGACACCACTATGTTGGACGTAATGTAGTCGTTTTAATGTTTGTCATCTCATTAGCAAATGATTTAAGTACCAAATAAACATGTCATTATAAAAGTAATACGTAGTGTAGTTACTTGTTTTTGTGTATGTACATATATGTATATTACAATATTATGTATTATTTAACAATTAGAAACATTCATTAGTATGTATGAGTAATGTATAATAATTCAAATGTAATGTATGCTAGGAAAGCACACAGTTTATATTAAATTACTAGTTCCTTAGAGGTTGTTCTAAAGGAGATTCCTGCATGGAACAATCAGTGTAGGAATTATAAATTAAATAAATATATGCACTGGTTTTCTTGATACTTGATACTGGGTTATTAAGGAACACATGCAAAGACATAAAAACGTATCTCGAAATTATTTGCAAGGCTGAGATATTTCGTAATTCTTAATTTAAACCTTTGCATCCAGCCTTCATGCAGAGAATCAGCCGCTCACCGCTCAAGGCCGTCGGTCACGGTTGGTCATGGCACCACTGCAGTAAAAATTATATTGAGACAATGTTATCGCCTTTATTATAATGATTCCTTTAAATATTATGCTTGTACTTCACTGCTCCTTATCGAGATACACGAACCGCAAGTGTAAACAGATTCTAAATAACAATAAAATTGCCGATCTTTTCAGTCGAACCGTGTAATTGAAACAAATTTAATTTTTGAGTCAAGGTTTTTTTTACACTTAATAGAACAATGAATTCCAATCAAGAAAAATGTTCATATACCTACATAAACATATATATTTTAAAATAAAACTTATATTGTAAATAACGCGTAGTATTTTAACTACATAATCTAGAAATATCCAACAGTGTGCAATAATTCATCTAGTGAAAACCTAATATTACGAACTAGTTTTTACAAACTTTTCATCATAGACAATGCCTTATGTTTTTCTGTCACACACCTATGCACTAGCCATCATATCCACACTTACAAATGCACTTTAACACTCGTTTATAGAAGAAATATATTTTAAGTGACTTAAATCTGAAATTTAATTAAATATTAATGTTCATCTGTAACGTTATTTTGAAATAACACTAACATAACAACCAAGAACACGCTGAGAAGAGAGTGAGACTAAGAAGGCGCCAGTGAATTTTCAGTAATGCAAGTGTATGGTTTTGGACTCTTTTCACATATAAATAGTTTGAAGGTTTGCTTTCGCAAATGTTGTAATAAGGTAGAGCGGACCCTGGCTGGCCATAGGCGGTAGGTATAAATAACTGTTAATTTCTCGTGTCACGGTCCGTTAGGCAACGTCGCGTGCCCAGCAGGCTTCCTGCTCCGCTTCGACAGTTAAGAATCTAACTACGAAAGCCTACGTGGTTATGGAACATAATTTCTTTTATCAACAACAACTTTTTTAATGTTCGAAGAGTAGCAAACGAGTGTTCAGGCCACCTGATGCTAAGTACTAACTGAAACCCTTGGACACCGACATCTAAGCTCAGAAAATACTAAAGCCCTATCTGAGGTAGGACATAGTCCTACCTCAGATAGGGCGTCACTACTCTTGAGAACTAAGATGATTGCCTTGCTTGTGTACCCGAAAACCGCCATTCCAACCAAAATACATGTATTGCTTCACGGCGGATTGTAAGGACAGCAGTGGCATCTCCCCGGTCGTATAGTTCTATCAAGTGGTAAATGGGTAGCAATACAACAATACTCAGGACGTTTATAGGACCCAGGTTTAAACAGAAATTATTCAAATTGTGAATAAACTTAACCGTAAGTATTCTCTGTGGCATGATTATATAGTGATGTGAAGTGCGCTGACAGCACTGCAAGACTAGTAATATTCACTTCAAACTCCTGTGTTAGTGGCTCGGAATTGTATCCCAGTCGTCTGATCTTTGTCAATATTTGAAATTCATTAGTTGTTTATGGTATGATCATGATTAAAGATATTTAAGAAGCCTCCGCAATTATCGGAAATATTTGTACAATTCTATATTCTATACTTGGACAGCGTGGGATTCATTTAGACCGTAGTTTCCGGTCTAAATCTTTCTTATTTTGAGAGGAGACCCATACTCCGTAGTGGTACATCTGTGTCGATGATGATGTCGATGATTCTGTCTCTAATAAACGATTAACTAATTCAGAATTCAACAGCGTACACTGCTTCACAATAAAAATTATACACTCATAAATCTCGAAATAAACTTATAAAGATCGACTTTGAAGTAAGTCTCCTTCAAGAGAACATGAACTTACAAAGTCGTGATACAATTTCATGATTATGTACTCGTAGGTAGTTTATTTGTGTTACCAGTAGTTTTACATGTAGTACGTAGTCACGATATTATTTGAAATTTAAGACATAGATAATATAACCATTCGTATGTCGTAAAGCTATTTATTTAAAAAAATGTTGCATGTATTTACGCATGCGCGTTAGAAGTTCCACTTTAGTTCCACATTAGGAATGTTGCATATTTTTGCATCGAATTAAACAATAATAAAATCAAAACGTATTCAATAAATAATATAAAGACCATACTTACTACTCCAGTAGGACAAATAAAGAAAATAGTATAAACAAACACCATTTAATGGCTAAATTCATCCTGTCGTTTGTGCGTGACGGTGCACCCGCACGTTAAAATTTAACTCTCGTATTTCACCCCTAACGCGCAAGTTTGCGAAAATAGGTTGGCGAATCACGAAAACAAAATCACGCAATTTTGCTACAAGAAGATATCGTGTCTATGCATATATAAGTACCTATATAAAGAATACTATCGAAGCTATAAGTTGGGTATGTGAAGGTATCCTAATCTACGTGGTTCGAATTTCAAACCTTTTCTTAATTGCTACATGGAATTACCATTATCAAAAATTTACTCAACTTGATCTGAATATTTTTAAACTCAAGGTGGTAACCGGTTTGGCTCTTGCATTGGGAACAACTGCGTTGTGAAGTCATTCGTGGGCTTTGCTTGTATTCGTCTACTACACACAAAATTTTGTATGAAAATATAATAATAACAGTCATTGTTTTCGAATATCATACCAAGTGCTGTATTGAAATTTCTATGTCCTAGTAATAATTATGTTTTACAATCTTTATAGGTATAAAAAGTTTTCGAATACGAATATGGATTAAAACCATTATCCAATAACATACATCAAGAACCGAATTCTTTCAAAGATTGCATCTAGTCTTTTTGGGCCCAAAATATCCTTAATCTGAGTTTCACTACAATCTGAATAAAATAAACAATTGACAGCAGTTTCAGAAATTTCTTTAAAAATTACAAAATATAATGGCTATATACAAGAACTGTTTGTTTTTATTAGTAGCTCAAGTGATATATGGTAAATATATAATTAAAAATCACACCATCTGTTTTTATTTTCTTAAATCTTACACAAATGACAACGAATAGATTATAGGTAATTAAGACCTATAAAATATAAATCTTCGAAAATCTCATACATTGGCATCCTTTAATCTCACACAGATGACAATGAATACGATATAGGTTATTAATACCGGTAAAACAAAGTGCTAAGAATGCAGGGCAAGCCCGGCACGAACGGAAGAGTCCGTGGTGCGTGACCGACACGGAGCCGGCGTGTCCTCTAACCCAGCTGAATACAAAACATCCGAATCGATAAGGGCCGACAACACTGTTTGAGAGAGGTACGCGGAAGTAATGCGGTTATGCTGGCAAAGGGTTGGGTAACTCAATTGGGGACTTAACAGACTTTAACACTTCGCCATCGTTTAACCAAATACGATCTATACCGATTTAACAACAACGTTTACAACGTTGCAAACGTTAAATCTAATCATGATTTTCGTTTTGTTTATTTATTTGGCAAGAATAGCTAAGTGTACATGTAGACCACTTATGTTAAGTGGTCATGCATCCCATGGACACCCACATCTAACCTCAAACAAGGCTGAAGTCCTATATAAGGTCGTATGTAGATGCATTGCTACTCCTGAGCACTGAGATGGTCGCCTCGATATCTGTATCCGACAACCGCTCCTCTCCAACCGAGACACAAGATTTACTTCACGGCGGATCATGAAGGCTGCAGTAGTAGGTCCCCGGACGGGCTATAGTTCCAACCTTTGTCATGCAAGGAAAAAATTCAAGGCCTTTTACCTTAGTTAATTCAAAATCAATTGCTACCAGCCTATCAGCACGTTTATATTGACGATAAATACGAGTCGCTTATTGTTGGACTAATTATTTTACTACTTAGGATGGAGGTGTAGTTGTACTAAATGGCATTAGGCTTATTCTCCTAATTAATTGTGTCCCACGAAAGTAATATAATTCCTTATCTGTAAGGAATTATATTACTTTCGTGGGACACAATTAATTAGGAGAATTTGACTACGTTGATGCAACCAAATGAAACTGGTTGTACGCATGTACTTATAGAATTTGTGATTAGTTTACTGATCATTTTATTTGATTTGATACATCTTTCCAGTTTACACGTAAGTTATCAGTTAAATTCCGTGACGGATGTTGTTTAACAAGTTGTTAAGAAAGGAAACTTAAATATCCTGTAACAATTATGAGATCCGGCCTAACGACATTCCTGTGACATTTTTTTATAAAATTGCAGCACATATTTGTAATACAGCTATGGAATTCATAATACTGCACAGCCGAGCCATGCAGTAAGATCATAATGGGCTCGCATATAAAACTTCCATTATGTTTACCATTAAAAATATGAAAAACATTTTTATACTGAAGTATAGATGATTTTTTGCATAAAGCATCACAATCTTAGAATGGTCAATACAGAATAGTATTGTAACATTTTGGAGCGATGTAACATGTAATTCGGAAACATGGTAACTAGTTATGTAACCATTATGATGATTAATGCGGAATGGAACGAATGAGTACCCCTCTGCCGTGCAGGAGCGTTAAGAATTTAGGTCGTGAGCGTTTCGGGAGGAAAGCTATTTCCAATCTTCCTCGTGCAAGATACCTCAAATGAATGAAGAAAGACTGTCTATCTCGCTCCCACTTTTCATCTTTTTCTGCTCCTTTAATATTATTTTTAGAAGTCGATTAAAAATTAAAACAACGTACAATTGATTTTAACTTAGTCATTTAAAGGCGCTGCAACAACGCAATTCCGTTTTGCACCGATGCAACAAAGGATTTCTATTGTCACAATAGTAGGCTTTGTGGCGTGCACAATTTGCGCTTCACAATTGCAAGGTTTACCTAATAAACAAGAAACACCAGTTACACGGGACTCATTAGGAAATTCCTTGTAGGAAATTTTACTTCTGTAAATTGATAATGACTAAAACAAAGGCAATCGAAAGTACTGTAATTCTGGAATTGTCCACGGTGTCAAAAACGTAGATAATAACATTTTGCAGAGGATAGTGTTTTAAAATCGATGGACAAAGTACCTTTTTTATTTAAATATATGTAGAAAACGGACAGCTGATGTTAAATAGTAACTGCTGTGGGTATCTCTAATCAATTCCAAATAAAACAAGAATTATATTTGAAGCCAATCATTAATGTGTTACTATCCTCGAAGGCAAATTGGAACGCGATTAACAAAGATGCGTTGCTTAAGATAATTATTTTTATAGTTTTGTTGGTTATATTTATCTTTGTTTAAGTGTCGAACGAATTATTTTCTTTGTTTAACATAATACAACTGCTCTGTAGCCGCGATCAAATCTCGATTAGTTCTAACGTCTTTAACGTATTTCAATCTGTATCAGCTCTGATGTTAATCAGTGTCCGGTGAACATTTTTTCTTGCACACTATTACTTGTACGTCGAAGCGTATGAACACAGAACAAAGGTAGGAGGTACATCTATTTTGTACGATTTGTAAGTATTTAAGTACTCAACCCCAAAAAATATTTTCAGCAAAAGTTACGGAACAAAAAGTGGATGGACCCTGAAATAGAAACGAAATCCACATTCATCACAACAGCAAATAACAAATCTTTCGAGATATTCATTAACGCACGAGACACTTGTTAACGTTTTTATAAGTATCGAGCTTGTTATTTTTTTATATTTAAAACGTGTTCCAAGCATTATTTTAGTTGATGGCACGGAGAGGCCGCGCAGGTTGCGAAGGGCTCGAGCGAGGTCGTACCAACCATCAGACATATCGTGCAACCTTATAAAACGTCGCGAGTAGGTACTTTAATGGTGTTTGCTCGTCTTATATGTATCGTATCGTTAAGGACTTCCAAGATCTATAAATGTGTAGTTTAAATGCTTTTCTCGGTGTAACACATATTCTAAATGTAAGACGCAAGTCACTATTTTTCTACTCGTGATTTACCTTTGTGTACAAATAAGTGAAACAAAATGACACACTTCTCTGATATTGACATTGTGTCATCAAGGACAATAGACCTTTAAATAGGTTATATAATTATATATCTCTTTGGTTGGAACAATCATTTTGCTTTTCAAGAATAAATCAACATTTTTTATCTAAACGAGCGATTTTACGGCAAGCATTGTTTTAACCGTAACGTATTAAATCATTGTTTCAAACATAACGGTTCCACATAATGCAACATGCAATCATATGATCAAGATTTTTACATACCTACAGATGAATTATATACGGAAACATTATAAACAAAGACAAAATCAAATGTTATAAAAATACTCACTAAACTGTTTACTTGATACAGTATATCCCTTTGTTGTTTATTTGAATTGTTTTGTTATTATTAGAATTTCATGAAGTTCAAAAAATATATTTTATTCTTGATCTGTATCGCTACCCTTTTTGGGAAATTTACAAGGGACACAGTCCTACCCGAATGGTATAAGGGTTCAATGTAAATTCTGAGATGCATAAGTTTATAGAGAAATGACTGCTCATTAACGATTCAATTAAAAAAAAATTGTATGGTGTACATTTACGTGTAATATACATAAGTAATCGAAAAAACATATATAACAAAAGTATCTACAGAGCAAAATAACTAGCTTCGCTCGTGACTCCGCCTACATTTACAACTTTTATGTTTGAATATCATCGCGAATAAAAATAGATATTCCACTGTATGACAAATTTCATTATGGTCAGCCAATTACTTGAACCTTGAAATCAGAACTGTAGCTGCTAACCATTAAATACTATATTACTAAGGGTGTGTCTTACTTATTATTTTTGTACTTATTAAACAGTTGCCTAGTGGTTAAGATTCCGACCTCACACAATATGCGTCCGGGGTTCGAATCCCGTACACATCGCAGATTTTTCGAAGTTATGTGCGTATTAGAAATTAAGCATTACCTGTTTTAGCGGTGAAGGCAAACATCTTGAGGACACCTACCTATCTGAGAGTTCTTTGTATAGTTCTCCGAACGTGTGTGAGTCCACCAATCCGCACTTGGCTAGCGTGGTGGATTATGACCTAATCCTTCTCTTTGTGTGTGGAGACCCGAGTCCAGCAGTGGGTTGATGATGATGTACTTAATAAATCACTAATTAAATTATATGTATCAAGTGATTTCTTCATCCATATTTATGCACTATCATTGTCTCACGATGGTACTCGTTATGTACACCGAGAGTCGAGTGCGCGGACATGTTTTCACTTCCACTCAGAGGGTAACTCAAATACCTTATTTCACTGATTCGTAATGAGTGTCTATACAAAATCTCAAGATGTTCGTAAACTTGTGGTGTACAACAAAACACATGTCTTGTGAAATTTCATAGCCCTCAAGAGTTCTTATTTCTATTACGTAGAAACAAAAGAAACGTTTTATGCTTTAACAGCTGTGCTATTTTCAGGAGCTCAGCGTCTTCAAAATGTAGGTTAAAACAATTTCTTTTCATTCCGACTTCTAGATCTTCTGACTCTGATTTACAATTTGTTTTATTCAATATTCCAAAGTTATTTAATTTTCATAGTTGAAAGTAGGCAAATGCGAAACGATCTAAGGACATATTCATGTATCACAATTGATTGAACAACGACAAGTCGACAGGAAAACAGCAAGGACAACTTCATATGTGTAGATCAATAAAATAATAGAATTCGCGAGAATAACATAAAATAACTGTACCTATCTATCTACCGAAAAAACTTGTAGAGACGCTTTCCCCGCGCTTGGCGAGTTGCGGCCCGGTTGATAAGTGGCCTAAGGGCTCCCACCGCGCCCCGCCGACCTACTTCCCGCCCGCCCTCGCCCTAGCGATCTTTGTGCACGCCACTTGCACAACTCGCCGCGTATCAGCTGGATGATTACGTTGATTAAAGTATACCGTTTGATCTGTTTTCGACGCGGACTCAGACTTAGCGCGGCAGTCAACACGATCGTCATTAAACACACGTAAAACTAGTTTTCAAAGGTTTGTATGTTAACAATTATCAAATATCTCTTTCTGTACCTATTCAAAATGTTTAAATGCGACCAATCAAGTTTTAATTACATTAAATATTCACGATTTTACAAACACTGAAAGCGGTGAATTGAAAGATATATTAAACTTGTATACGTGAGGTGCTATCGACGTAGACACATAAGTAGCTGCCTACGAGTAGTGAGAAATCTCTCAGCTATAATCTATAATGTGGATTGTGTGAATACCTATTCTATATGTTAACGTTTCAAGAAACACGACGAGTTGGTTGCATAACTCACGGCCAAGCGTTGGAAATGTGTCTCCGTAAGAACTTAGACCTAATATTGTGGGCATTCATAAAATGGTTTTTATGATAACATTGTGTATGTAAGCAAACTCCTTAATCTTGAGTCTTATAAGTAACAAATAGACGGAACGTGAATTAATCTTTTTGTATTTTAATAATAGGACTATTTGTATGACATAATCCTATATTACAATGTATGCAAGTAGGTAGTGCAGTTCGTAATGTTTTAAAACCAGAAGTGAATAATTTGCTACGTGTACAAACGATGGTATAACTTTAAAAAATTATATTAAATTAAAATAATAAGGATTATATTAATATGCAAACAATTCCTATGAATGTATAGTCCTCTGTCGTCCCTATTGTCGACGTGTCAGTCAATCCACCAATCCATCAACATTTGTTGAAAGGAGTAAAATTACACCGATTCGGAGCAAGTTACACATTTTTATTATTTTTTTCACACACGGACAATATTGAATTAGGATTCCAAAATTAAAACAAAGCAAATCGAATATGTTTGAAACAGGTTACGGTCAAGAAACTGTTGGATCGTGTAATTTTACATTTTAAGATTTTGTTCAAAAGACAATACCTACGTATATTGTCTTTTAAACAAAACAGAATTCATTTCGAAAACTCAAAGGATTATTAATATTAAATAAGTGATGATCATTTACCATGTATTAAGCCTTCCTTTGTATGTTTTACTGTAGGGCGTTATATTTAAATTTTTACAGTCCTTAAGGATAACGCTATGTTGCTATGGCAGTCAGGAGGGATTAGTAACGCTATCCACCAATCCTAGTCTTACATTAGGGTTCGCTGTGTCGTGGGCACCATGAACATATATAAAGATGAGTACACGTAAAGCCAGAACAGAAATCTAAATTTATCATTTAGCTTTCTGCCCGGCCGGGCATACAACCTGGAATCCTCCGCGTGTCAGACCTGTAGTTACCGTTCCACTACGTGTATTGACAAATCGTCATCAATCAATTCCATTTAATACGATTTGTAATTTTATAGGTGTGCACGGAATCTTGAGTTAAAATCTGGTATTGCATCCCATTCGCTACCTCCACCACATAAAAATGATGTCTAGACGACTGTTTTTAGAAATCTCAAGTTGATTACACGTTAATACAATGGCTCGTTAACTGGAGAACATCGTTGACAATGAACAGGTTCCGGTTAAATTAAGAACCGATTGCCTATTAATATCGTGCATACAATTTTTTTTATTGATTAAGACCAAAAAATATTGTTACATAGTTTTAGCGAAGCAGTCTAATGGTAATGGAATTCCGCTTGCACGCACCTCTGTTTTTTCGAAGTTATGTGTGTATTACAAATTAATTATTACTTGCTTCAACGGTGAAGGAAAACATCGCGAGGAAACCTGCATATCTAAATGTTCTTGAATGATGACACAAATACCCAGACCCAGAACAGAAATCTAATTCGAACCCGAAACCCTTTGCGTGTTAGATCAGACCGTTACGATACTAATTAAATATTCCTACTGGTTATGAGCATTGTTTAATTATGAACAATTAATTTATACTCAATAAGATATACCTTGGCCATCCATCTCCATTGGTCAGTGACAATAATGATGTCCCAACATGTATGCCCACACAATCCACTCCACCATCTTGAAGCGAAACGGATGAATAATATTGACATTGTCTCATGATGACACTATGTATTTTGTCCGAAATTATTTAAAGCTATTTAAACTGTTGTACCTTAAATGTACCTATTTTGTGATGTTAAGTGGTTATTGCAAACTATTGACACCCATACTTAACCTTCAAACAGAACTGAAGTCCTATCTGAAGTCGTATGTGTGTAGATGTGTTACTAATCTTGAGGACTAAGATGGTCGCCTCGCTTGTAAGTGCAACCGATAACCACACCTCCCTAAATAAAAGACAAGAATTTCTTACATCAGATTATGGCGGCGGCGGGGGTACCTCCGCGAATGAACTATAGTTCTACCACCTATCAAATTAATGTTAGATTTGAAGAGTGTTATAAAGTGGATGCCTTTAAACCAATACACAGCACTGGTCCACCGCCTTTACGAAGCAGAAATAGATAGTATGATGCTGCCGCCAGCACCGTGCCATGGGGAGTTCTACCACCTTTAAATAGTATGTTTTACAGTTATGTTGTATAAATAAGCACGTGGAGGTTGGAAAATAGATGATTCTAGACATAAGTTTATTAGCTGGTAGAACTATAGTTCGTCCGGGGAAGTCCGCCGCCCTCATAATCCACCGTGAAGCAGTTTGTGTTTCGGTTAGAGAGGTGCAGTTGCCGGACACACTTAGAGCGAGGCGACGATCTTAGTTCTTACGAGTAGTGACGCATCTACGTACGACCTCAGATAGAACTTCAATTTTGTTTGAGATTAGATGTGGCTGTCCGTGGGCTGCATTGTCTACTTAACACCAGGCGGCCTGCATGCTCGTTTACTGCTCCTCAAACACATTTCAATTTTATTCTTTTGTATTTATGTCCATATCAGGGTCCATCGCTGGATATAGATATCTCGTAATTTGGGTGACAGCCACCGGTCCTGTGTCCGTCTAAGTCCATCGGGATCCCACTAACTTCTTCGGTGTATCTACATGGTTGGAGGGTAACATGTGCTTCTTTTGCCTGAATGGTCGCCACTCGAGTCGAACTACAGTTCTACTTATTAATACCTAGCATACTGTTCACAGCCGCCTAATAGCCCAGGATCCGCTGAGCGAAAGTGCTCTCGCTTGTAAGCAATACATCGACCCCATTATCCACGTTCAATTGGTCAGCGCCAGTCGTGTCACAATATTTAAGTCCACACGCGCCACTTCAGTCATTCTTCAACGGATGAACAATTTTGACATTATCTTACAACGCAACTCTGTCACAATCCGCGGACAATTTGTGAGCCAACGGGTAATTTGAATGTCCAAGTGGCTGTAATTGCTACGAAAAACACTGATGGAAGATACGTTGATAGTTTAGATTTTTATGTCTGTCTGTCGGTTGGCGTTTAAATTGATGGCGAATTTGATCTGTGAGTCGAAATTCAAATAAATTTGTAATGCAATCTACGTAGATTACTTTACGAATTATAAAATAAAAAATTCAAATTATTAGACATGTTACCGATACAAAACAGAATCGAAGGTGTGGCCAGGTACACAGCGGTCGCTACCCCTATAGGTTGGAAGTTAGTACCTCTACCTTCCCACACTCATTGAACCATAACACGGAAGCCTTTATACTGTTGTACAAGAAACAAAATATATGTTGATACAAGAAAGAAATAGATGCTGTTACAAGAAAGAAATAGATTCTGTTACAAGAAAGAAATTGATGCTGTTACAAAAAGGAAATAGATAAGACGGTGGTGCTTGATAAGGGTTTTATTATTTTCAAACCATTCATTCGAATTCATTCAATCACCATTATATTATTCAGCGAACTTAAAGTTGTTCAACAATTATAAAGATCAGTATAACTGATCTTACAAAAAATTATCTTGTCGAACTTTGCTAACAATCTTTATCAACCGTTTACTGTCTTACCACTGGGTACGGGTCTCATCTCGGAATGAGATGAGTTAAGCCGCAGTCCACCACGCTGGTCAAATGCGGGTTGGTAGACTTCACACAGCTTTGAGAACTTTACAATGACCTCTCAGATGTAAACTCACGATGTTTTCCCCCACCAATAAAGTAAAAGACAATTAAATTCTAATACGCACGTAACTTCAACAAATCAGAGGTGTGTGCGATATTTGATTACTAGACATCCAGAGTGAGAGGACAGAATCTTAACCACTAAGGCTGTCACTGCTTAGTGTGTGCTAGCAATAAATTGTTTAAATCTAAAATACTATTAATAAGGTTGATATATTCGTGTCTTCATTTCTATATTAGTTTCACATCAATCGTGTCGAGATATATTATTACAACCGCTATAATTTTCCCAAAATTGTATATCTCCGGTGAGTTGATTGCCGGCAACAACGTTGAGACTATCGAAACTACAAAGTCCCTAGTTTAAATTCTCGTCGTCGCACCAAAAGCTGTTTTATAACTGTTCTCTTAAGATATAAAGTCCATTGCCTTAAGTTGACAAGCTCGATAGTCCTAGTGATAAATTAGCGCATTCGATGAGAACTTTAAAGCTAATGCGCGATGGTCGTGTTGCGCCCGACCAGCTCTGTAAATTATCGGAATGGCGCATTTCAAGTCCATTTTGCGAAATAAAATAACGATGTAAAATATTTAAGCAAAGACCCACCATTAGTCCTCAGTAGAATATTTTTTGTTTATATTTGAACATTTGCCACTAAAATGAACGTGCAAGCTACCTGATGTTATAATTGTCTGCGGCAAACACACGTGTTTTACTGTCCGTACCACCCGTGCGGCTCGCACACATACGGTGCGTGCCGCCGTACTGGAGCACACCTGTAGCGTTACGCGCCGCACGGGTGGATCGTTTCGAATATTAGCGCCGCAGTCAATGTGTTAAGTGGTCCCTGCAGCCCATGGACATCCACATCTGACCTCGAACAAAAGTGAAGTTCTATCTGCGGTCATACGTAGATGCGTAAGTGACATCTGTAGATTCTGGCGTAAGTTAATAAGGAGTGGCATGAGTAGTTGGATTAATATATGATTTTAAGCTAATATTATCGCGGAAATTATACATTTTTTATATTATGTAACGAGTACTCACGATTTGCGGTTTTTGAGTTGGATTAAACCGTTGTTATAGTACTATTTTTTAAATTATTTATTGCAGCTTAAAAATTCCATTTTCTATTTTTAAATTTATATATTTTTAAAAATTATATATATTTTTTGGACATAATAAATATATAGTAAGACATACATTAAATACATATAGTACAAATTAAACAATTTATAATACAAAGTTCCGCTTGTTTCAACTGAAATGTACTCCAGCTGCCCAGAAATCGGAATGTGCACATATGAAAAGCACACACATCTAAATTTAATAAAACTTACGACACATATAGAAATAAGCATATATTTACATTAAGAGTAACAAATAAAGCTTTTTATTTAAACAGCCTTCCTTTGAACCTTTTAGCTTCCCTTTTTTTATTTTAGAGCCGAATATCAGGCAGGTGTCGATTCTACAGTAGAATCGCATAAAAAGAAAGTAAAAATAGAATGATGTTCTATGGAAAGGATATTAAAGGAGATTTAAGATAAAATCTACAAGGTGCATATGCACTGCTCTAAACACTAATAACTTGGTTCGTGATTGAACTGTGCGCAATAACTTGTTGGCTCGTCGAAAAGATATGAAAAAAGGTGAGTATGAAGGACGTGGGAAATAAACGGCGATGCAGTTATAAAGAAGAAGAGGAGTTTTTGAAATAATATAAAAGAGGAAAAAGAATTTGTGTGTTCTTGAGAAACCAGATTGCGAGTCGATTAAGAACGTTAGGACGAAAATTGACTTAAAACGCTCAATGGGATTGGAAAGCACTGATAGGCCAGTGGTTAAGATTCCAGCCGCTTACGATAAGTATCCGGGGCTCGAATCCCGGAGGTACCATTGATTTTTCAATGTTATGTATGTAGTAGAAATTAGTTATCACTTGCCTTGACGGTGAAGGAAACCTACACATCTGATAGTTTTTTAAAAAGCTCTCGAAGAGGTGTGAAGTTTACCAATCCGCACTTGGCCAGCATGGACTATAGCCTAATCTTTCTCATTCAGAGAAGCGTGTTCAACAGTAGAATATTAATGGGTTGATGATAATTATGATGATGATGATGTTCAATAGAATTACAAAAACTCTCTTAAAATGTTTCATCCATACACGTCTAGTTGAAGTCCCAGCGTCCCAGGACCGTCCACCGTCTAATCCCAGCTTAACTAATTACTTACCTACGCATGTTTTTAAGTTTTGAAGTAGGCAAAATATGAGTTACTGTAGAGTTCCTGCAATCAATTTACCGGTTCACGCGTTGAATGGTCCTTTGATTGCGTTACATAACACATTGACCGTGATTGTGTAATATTAGGGGCGATACACACTGCGGATCATAATGTGCTCTCATTCTTATCAAATATTGGTTAGTATATACTATTTTAAGGCGTTATTAGTACCTAATTACAGTTAAACCGAGAACCTCTTCTTAAAATAATGGAATGGAATTTACAATAGCAAATATATTTGAATCATCTTTCTGTTCTTTCAAGATGAATATCATTTTTTTAAGTTCATACCTAATATGTTATTTTTTAATGCTCGAAAGTACAATGGTTTAAAGTGGTCATCATTTAATTTTTAATCCAAAATTATTAGGATCCGTAGGCAAAAAAAAAAAATTGTAATCGTAAAAACATATGGATACGAATCTCCTCTGTGTAGACGCGACACTCTCCTTTCAAATTACCATACATGTGTACGAATTTTGATAGCTATGTCATCTCATAATTTCAATATTTTTTTAATCAAGTATAGCGCTTGATTTGATAGTGAAGGGTTTTTTTTATCTGGATTCCGTAGACAAAATAAAAACAAAAATTTAAGATAAAGATAAAAGAAATTAAAAACAGACACAAAAAGTATGAGAATTATTATTTTAGTTCTATTTATAAGGATCCACCAATCATATATTATTAAGGTGGCGCTAGGAGCACGCACTAATAAAAAGATTGGAAAACATTATGATAGTGTGATTAGACCCTCATTGCGTGTATTACAATCGGCCGCTGATTTCTATGACTAAGGTTTAAGGTCACTGACCCTTCGACAAGTTTGCGGACCTTCACTTGTAATATTGATTTCTATGACCTTAGAAATCAACAGAAGAATCTAGGATGATATTTAAAGTTCTATTCCTTTTTACCTGACTGAGACATAAGGAGAGATGTTTTTCGACGGTATCTACATATGTATGTGGATGTGTCTATTTCTTTGTCAGTGTCTGTGAGTTAAAGGACGTAATGGATTTTAACGGATAAGATGTCGTTATATTTATCTTGGTAACGCAAATGACACTGTGTAAATTAAAATTTTGAAAATCAACTCGGGGTTTTTGTTTTCTTTTCGGCGCGACGTATCGGATTTCACTGGTTAAGTGTTTTTCCAGGCGGTTTTTTTTTCTAATTTAATTTATATTATAAGATTTTAAGCTAATTATTAATTTGTATTGTTTACGTAAATGAAGCATCTAATGGGCCTGCATCTGACCTTTTTTTATGTTTGAAGAGTAGCAAACCTGACCTGTCCTGGCTGGCCACCTGATATTAAATGGTCAATGCAGCCCATGGATACCCTCAAACAAAATTGAAGGTCCATCTGAGGTCATACGTAGATGTGTTACTACTCCTGAGGACTGAGATGAAGGATAAGTGTGTCCAGCAACGCATCTCTCCAACCAAAACACAGAAACTGCTACAAAGCGGATTATGAGGACGACGGTGGTACTTCTCCGGATGAACTATGGTCCTACCACCAATTACCTAATGTTAAATTCACAAAAACACCTATGGATATCAGAACGCGACCCCAAGTAGGTCAAACATCCTGAAGTCAGTCATAGATGCGTAGTTAGACTCGAGGACTAAAAAGCCTTGCCGTTAAAAATATTAGCAACTCTGCGCTAGCATACCGAACAAATCACAGTTACTTTACATCATTGTTTTAAGACAACCAATTGAACGGTAGAGCCATTGAACCATGAAGGGTTTTGCGGTACATTTCAACTTACAACGGTGACCGCCGAGACTAAGTTATCTATCTTATGCTATCTTTATTTAAAAAATCGAAGGTAGTGATATATTTAAGTAAACATATAAATCATAGACGTAATTAATTTCAAGGGTGACTATATATGACTGTACAAATATAAAATAATTCTTAATTTCAAATATTAAATGAACCGTTACCATTTCTTTTGACGTCTTAAATCAGAGACCTTGCGCTTGCGCAATCTTAAAAGGTTATCGTGTCCAATGTGTACATTGACAAAATGAAAGTTTAAGTATATCTAATAACCATTACAAAATTATAATAATGAATTAAATGATCCCATTTGCGAGCGCAAAAAGCGAATAAAGGAGAGTCGCTTGTCTAGCTCAAATTATAGAAAAGGTCAATTTTGAATTAACATTAAAGTATTAGAGAAAACGTTTAAATCAACAACTAACTAACAAATGAAATTATCCCATTTGTAGGCGCACAAGGCAAGTGTTGCGCCTGCAAATGGGACTCTCCTTTATTCGCATAAAGGAGAGTCACTCGTCTAGGTTAAATGATAGAAAAGGTAAATTATGAATTAACATTGAGCGATTAGAGAAAACGTTTTAATCTATAGTAATATTATAAATGCAAAAGGAACTCTGTCTTTTTGTTAATTGTTGATCCCTGAACCGCTGAACCAACTTCGAGAAAAAATCGGCAATAAGATATCTTGCATCCTGAGGCACCTACTGTGATATGGGGACCTATTTTCATATTTTGATATTAGTTTGAATAAAGATTTATGTTTAATCAAACTAATAAAGAACGTACGTACGTGTAGTCTTGAACTGCATATGATACAGTAGTGGTTAGAAGAAGTAGTGACATAGGGTCATGTGTACTTCAGAATTGCATCTAGTGTCAAAGTCTAGACGATAACAATTTTTTTTTCTAAAGGTGAAATTTCTTAAGCAACTTTTTCTCTGTAGTGAAAGACGTTCCGAAGCAACGGCAGCTTATTGAAAGAGAAAACAGTTCCTTAAGAATATTGAATAAGAGTGATTTGAATCATAAATTGGCTGTAGTAAGTGAATGTTTCGATTGGCTCAATAGTTCCCATACCGTCTGCCATTTACAGTATTCCGGGTACGATTTTCGACCACAATCTCGTGATGTAAATGTTGATCTCGTGTTGTACATTTCTATTTGTGTGTGTGATAATATGAATGGAGAATATTGTTGTAATTACTAATTTTCAGTTTAATTATTATTTATTTATAATTTTTAATTAGTATAACTAACAAAAATTTTGATAGGTGATAGAACTATAGTTCGTCCGGGCAAGTACCACTAACTTGTAGTACCAAATTTATAT
>DWKL01000254.1:0-21114 GCA_018249415.1 Phareas burnsi | reverse complement strand
TATATATACACACACATATATATATATATATATTTGTATTTTAGGAACAAAATGGACCTAGTGTTCGACCGGTTACTGAAGACGACGGCGACCGCGGGTACGCAGTGCGGCTCGGCTGATGCGGCCACGCAAGTGTCCGGCAGGGACTCCAGGCCGCCCTCCGTTCTGCTTCCCGCAGTGCGGCCCGCGACGCGGTGTCTCGACGTGACGGAGCTGCCGCTCAAGCAAAGGATAAATCAGAAGAATCTGCGGGAACAAAGTCCATATTCAGTCTACCGGAAGGGCTCAAGGAGTTTGCTGAAACGAAAGCGATCCAAAAGCCCCAAAGCAACGAGCGAACCTACGGCGAAGCGCAGCCACCGCGCTTCCCTGCCGCGCGCTGTTGACCAGGATGCGTCTTGCAAGGAGCTGATCATCGAGGAGGAGGACGTGGCGTTGCTGCGCAGGTTCGTGGCGAGCGGTAGGCGGCAGCCGTTCCACATAGACCTGCTACGCTTCGACGAGGATGACGAATACAAGCGGCGTGTGTTCTTCCGGCTGAACCCCATCGTGAGCATCGAGCGCAGCCGCCTCGTCGAGCGTAGGCGCTCCCGGGAGGTGACGCTGCGAGACTTTGCCACGGTGTTGGGGCTGCAGAGCGTAGCCGAGCGCCCGACGGAAGAGGAGGGGCGCAGGCGCCGTTCGCTGCGCCGCAAGGTAACGAAGGGCGACCGCAGCCCCGCGGAGCCCGCCAGTGACAAGGAGAACGAGGCCACCCGCGCGACGACGAGACGGGTCGAGAGAACTAAGGTGCTAAAAGAGCGTAAAAGTAACGATGCGAAGGACAAAATGAACGGCGAAGCTAGTGCGATGGAGAAGCGAGCGGCGGCTGGGGCGGGCACTGACCACGGGGGATTAGGTCGTGGTGGGCTGCACCGCGTTAGCAGAGTCACGGCACGAGTCGGGGACGCGGAGCGCGGCAAGTCAAGTGAAGGCGTCGGCAAGGGCGGCTATGAGAAGGTGTCGTCTAAACCGGTCACGTCGCCCAAGCCGTGAGTTGTTAAAAGCATATCTGTCTATACTGCCGTGCTTAAGCTATAATATAGTTACATTCCAAGACCACATATAATAACAAGGCCTATATAATAACTACACGTTGCATGAAAGAGTTTGTGATATCAAACATAGATCTTATAGAGCACTTTCAAGTAGTAAAACTTTTAATTCGTATTTTAATGATTACGAAAACCTCAAAATGTCGAAATCGGCTACATGGTGGATAATGGCATTTCAGCTTAAGGACGACATCATAGTTCGTACTATTACGTAACATACTTGGTTCAAATTTGTTCTTTTTTAGTTCTCGAAAATTAGTTTACTTGACTTGGTCGATTATATTTTTATGCCCGATCGATTAATTTAGAACTCTCATTCATATGTTTTTACAATTACATGAATATTTGTCGAAAGATAAGGTAGATAATTGTAATGCGTGCGCAGAAGCAACGGGCGCGAGTACTCCGCGCTGGAGGACGAGGCCATCGTGCGCTACGTGTGCGGCGCCGCGCGCGCCCGCCTCGTCAACGGGAATCGGCTCTGGCGCGAGCTGCAGCCGCTCCACCACGCGCGCACTGGACACTGTGAGTGCGCCTCGCAACATTAACTGACATGAATGCGCGAACACCCTCATACACACACGTACCTACACACACGCACGCACGCATGCGTGCGCGTGCTTGCGTGCATGAACGGCGTAGTGAGTGCGACTGCTCCACGGCGGATGATGATGGCGGTGGTACTTTCTCAGATGAACGATTGCTCTACAACATATTTAAGTCGTCATAATAAACAAAAGGTTTTCTAACAATTTTCATAGAACATTTTAATACTAATTGTTATAAATAATGTCACTATGACATCATAAACAACAATACATTACGAAAACTAACGACGATTATTTTATTTAAAAACAGTACTGTAATTGTTACCCATTAGTGTAGCCCCGGTGTCCTGCAACACAGTCCTCTTCACTTAACCTCTTAAGCACTGGTCGCCCATAGGGTATAAATTGACAAAATTTAAATAGCATGTAAATAGTGATTTAATGAATTATGTATATTGTGAAGAGAAATAAATCATTATTATTACTGTTCAAACCATAATGAGCCTCAAGAAATCCACCGCCTTTACTACCGTGTCGCGTCATATTCAGCTAATGCAGAGACTACAAGGTGACGCGGTAGGTAGCTGACCAGTCGTGCCACCGTCCACCGCTTAATGAGCCGTCTCGTCCACCGAAACATCTTATTCATCTTTGTACGCTTCAAAAATTGTACATTGCACATCAAGTGAAAAACTGGATGTGCAGTGCAGAATTAATTCACCACAAAATCATTAAATAAAAAGCGCTTTATTAGAGGGACATGCAAGAGCATATGCAATTTAAGATTAGTGATTTAAACATTTCCATTTACCTAACATTGAAATAACATAAAACCTACAATGTATAACCGTAAACAGATACAATAGATAAAAATTGTGTCGCAGCTGTTTGCACACTATTTAGAAGTATAGCGAGGTGTTTTCAACTAAAACGTATAATATATATAGATAATATATAGAATTATTTTATATTTATTTATTTCATTGGACCACCAGTGTAAGATACAGCTTTAGTATAGTTAAAAATACATTCATAGTTACGATTATAAATGCGAATTTCTGTCTGTTTATAATGTTATCAAATCACCGATCCTGCGCGAACGCAATGCTGTCGTACCGCGGCGTGCGCTGTCTCCGGCGCGGCAGTCCGCTCGTGGCACTCGCTGCGCAACCGCTACCTACGCTCGCTGCTGCCGCGGCTCGCCGAACTGTTGCCCGCGTCGGACGCAGCGCGCCTGCGCGCCGATGCCGCTACCGGTGAGTCTCCCCTACCTCCGCCACGCTAATACATTGGTGAAGTCACTGGGGCTACGTAACCGATGCCTCCACAGCTACCTTCTCTGGCGCTATGTCATTAACCCCTCTTTAACGCTTCACTAACATTACGTCATTAATACTTCCACAACTACCTTAATTGACGCTACGTGACTCCTCGTTCGCGCTTCACTAATGCACTAGTGAAGTTACTGGTGCTACGTTACTGGTACCTCTACAACCACCTTCACTGGCGCTACATATCTACCGCCTTACCCCCGTGTCCTTAAGTCATTGCTAGTGCCAGAATTTCCCCCGTTTTATCCCGTTGTCCTCTGGTCTAACCGGGTCCAGCATTACACTGAAGTACTTCAAGGGCGTTATAACGTGTGATTCTTCAAAAAACTATCCATCATATTGGCTATTACTATCTCGCAACTGTCCACAGGTGACGATTAAGCTACCAGGCGATTTATTATTACCTAGTCCGTCTGTGATACAAAGATAATATTTATTGGTTCCGTCTGACCCCTCATATATACTACTCTTCGAATATCTGTGCCATGTACAGGCCCTGATATGTGTCTGTTGCATGGCAGGCGAGCTGAAGGCGCGCAAGGGCCCTCCGCGAAGGGATTCCTTGATCGTAGAAACGCGCGTGCGCAGTGCGTGGTCGCGTCGTCCCCGCGTTCCCCTTCCCCCATCGCCCCCCTCCCGAGCCCTCTCCCCGCCTATCGCATCCCCACCTAAGCCTCGCGGGCGTCTCTTACCCCAGCGCTCCCCCTCCCCGTCGAGTGCGTCCCTCCCCACGCGTGGGCACTGTTCCTCCTCCACCTCCTCGTGGACCACGTCTGTCTCCAGCGACGCGGACACGTCGCCCCCGCGGCGGCAGCTCCGGTCGAACACAGTAAGCCCTCGGAAGAAAGGTAAGTTTTTCATCCACAAATTTATTTGACACCTATTATGATAGGCAGTAGAGCTATAACTCGCCTGGGAAGATACCACCGTCGTCGTAATAATCCGCCGTGAAGCAATTCTCGTGTTTCGGTGGAGAGATGTAGTTGTCGGGCACACTTACAGCTAAGCGATCATCTTAGGTCTTACGAGTAGTGACGCCTAAGATGAGATAAGAAGACGCATTTATGTATGACTTCAGATAGAGTTCAGTCTCATTGGAGGCTAGATTTCTTTTTTTTTTTTATGTCTTAACCTAACTATAAGGCAGACGGGCCACTTGATGGAAAGTGGTCACCGTCGCCTATGGACACTTGCAACCCCAGAGGAGTCGCCAATGTATCGCCGGCTTTGTAGTAGAGCTCTTTTTGCAAAAAAGGTTAGATATAGGTGTCCATCCATTTATCATCAGGTGACCTGCACGCTTGCTTGCTATTTTTGTATGTTAAAAAAATAATGTGTATTTCTAATATGTACATTATAATTTAATACAGTAACAGCCTAGTGATAAATCTCGCTTGTAGTTTGGGGTTCAAATCCCGTAGACATCTCTGATTTTTCAAGTTATGTACCTATTAGAAATTAAATATCACTTGTTTTAACGGTAAAGGAAGACAGCGAGGAAACCTATGTTGTATGAAGTATACCAATCCGCATATATTCAGCATGGAGGATAATGGGCTTATCCTTTTTTATCTCGAGACACATGGCCAGCAGTGGAACAGTAACGGGTTGAAGAGGTAATATAGATCAAGCGTTATTGATTTAATGCGGCGACACCACCGCCCCGCGTGCGTCCGACCGGTAGCCGAGGCGGTTCTGACTCGAAAGGTGCGTTAAGGTGGAAACTAACATGAGGGCTTTTAGAGGTAGCATCACCTTTTGATATAGATCGGACTTTTGTCTTATTTAGAGTCAACTGCGACCTATTAACGTCATACTTTTCCATTTGCTATTACCTGCATATAATTTTACATATTATGTGTATTTATATTTACTTATCGTCTGCGCAGGTTCTCAGTCGAGGCGGACGGGGCGCCTGTTGAGATCCGGGGGTGCGTCCTCGCGCTCCCCCCCGAGCGCGCTCGGGGCCGGCAGCACGCCGGTACGTGCGCGCACACCCACGTACGCGGAGCTGACGCGGCGGTTCGCGTCGCGCGCCTCCAGCGGCTCGAGGGCCTCCGCGGAAGCGAGCATTCCCGCGGAGCCCGCGCCGACGCGACAGCGGGCCCGGCGGCTCTACAACCCTAAGAAAGCGCTCTGACCTCGGCCGAGGTCACTCTCCACGCTGTCGCCGCATGTGAATCTCGAAGGTTGTTTACGAGACAAGTGTTCAGTGTACTTGGTGTTTGCGTGTGCCGGTGACAAGACCTTTGCTTCCAATAAGCAAATCGTGTTGAATTATGTGTAAAAGGAATCTTTGCTGGTGAATCGGTTTGATTATTCTAATTGTGTGCCTTTTTAATATAATTATAACTGTGTTAAAGTTAAATGGAAAAAAATAACTTCCGTTGCATTGAAGACTGTAAGTGTTTATAGTTAATATTATTTTGTCTAAAAATATATTCTAAAAAAACAATTATTTAGTGAACGAACATCTTATGTTCTACCCGTTCTTTGGCTAAACCTCAGTCTTTATTCAAGATATCATGCACATATATTTCTCTTCTTTTTATAAAATCTTTAACAAAATTTGTATTCGTAACTAACTCTTGTCGGCTGCCATTCGCTTGGAGCTGTCTAGCCTTTTCAAATGTAAGTTTTAATTTATTGCAATAGAATATCGTGCTTTTAAAGTAAAACTTCTTTATCAAGGTTTTAGGCAATTACAAATGTGAAACAACGATAACATCTAAAAGATTTAGAGAAGGGAAAAAGAAGACTATTCACAAATCTTAAAAATTAAAGCGACTTTATCTATTATAAACTTCCATCGAAATCTAATAAAGCTAACTTTGAACAACGAAGCGTGTACAGCCCCTCGGCTTGCGATCGCAGCCGATGTACAAAGTTAACCCAACTCTGGTGCGGTCGTGAGTAGAATAAGTAACCGCTAATGGTTGAATTTCATGTGTGCTTCCGACCTTCGGAGGGCACGTTAAGCTGTCGATCCCGGTTGTTATCATTAGATAGGAGTCGTTAAATCTTGTCGACTGCCTTGTGGGTTGTTTAAAAACATCTGACTGGTAGTCCACTTACACATATCTCTATCAATTGCATGGAGCAGCGCAGTGGAGTATACCCTAAGCCCCCCTTAGTTGTGAGATTAAATCCGCGCCCAGCAGTGGGACCTAAAAACGATAGCGCAGCCAACTGTCAATTTGGATTCTGGGATTTGTGGATGGACATGTGTTAAGATCTTCATGACAATGTGAAGCCTCTTTAAGCCCCTTCTAGTTTCAAAGTAGGCAACTATGTTAATGTGGGTTGTTTCATACAATTACCAAGCAATACTTCTATATGTGTAAGATCATCTAAAGCGAACGGTCCCTAGCTCAGCAGCATCGGCGAGCATGGTCCCAGCGACCTCAGCAGTACGGCTACCACGCACTGTATACTGCCATCCTTAAACTATAATGCCGTTACATATCAAAACCGCTTTTCGAGTGACGTCCAAAAAAGAGGGTGTTTTAAAAATAGTTCTACTTAATAACTAGATGTCATATGAGGTATCAAAAATAGATCTAATAGAACACTTCCAAATGGTGAAACTTTTAATTGGTATTTAACCGATTACGAAAATTTCAAAATGTCGTAATCGGCTACATGTTGGATAACGGCATTTTAGCTTAAGGTCAGTAAAACAGTGCAGTTGGTTTTTCTTATTCAATTGTTTTAGTCACACAGACAGATTTCCTTTTATTTAGTAGCAAGTAATATAACATTGTCAATTAGCAGAAAACGACGCGCTTTGTTGGATGTCTATTGATGGATACATGTTCATTATGTTTGTTTAGATTATAAAAGGTGATATGGATGCGACTTGTGTAAATAAAATAATATTATATCCAGTTATAAATGTAATTATTGTTAATATCAAGCCGACATTGGTCAAAACTCTAGCGAGATCACAGCGCCTGTGTCGAATGACCACGGACTTTTCAATGTTAGAAATAAAGAGTATGCAGGCCACCTGATTTTAAGTGGTCACCGCAACCCGTAGACACCCACGGTCAAACCCAAACAGTACTGAAGTCCAATCTAAGATCGTATGTAGACGCTACTACTCCCGAGGACTGAGATGGTCACTGTAAGTGTACCGGCAACCGCACCACTCCAACCGAAATACAAGTATTGCTTGACGACGGATTACGAGGGTGGCAGTGGTCTCTTCCTCTTCGCCTCTCCCCCGGACAAACCATAGTTCTACCTATGATTGTACAAGATTACACGATTTTTTCTCGTTTTCTGTAGTGCTAAAGCACTGGGTTATAGTTCTGTTAGATATTTAAACCAGGAAAAATATACTTAAATAAAAGCCGAGATATCTGAAACAATTATGGAAGAAAACCAAGCGTTATTTAGCGCTGATGCGCTAGTTTATAGGTATATAGTTCGGGTGAACCCGAATTCACTTCTCAGGGGCGTCGTAGTACAGAATAAGAATCTAATTTTTCATAAATAGTTCCATGTGATATTTGAAACAGAGGTCTGACAATTTGTGAGTGGTATAGGGTAATATATGAGTTCTGTAGAACATTTTGCGAATTTAAAATATTTTTATGTTCTATGGAACAAATAAGTTTTTTTTTGTCATTTGTCGCATGAGCTACGTTACCTGGAACGAGTGGGAACTACTCATTAAAGTGGTATTCCAATGTCCTGTTTGTGTGTCGACTGTACTTTAAGACTGAAAAGCGTTCAATGTGGAATGTCACTCCGGTCCTCTACAGAGGATTCTGGTCCGATTGTACCGGCCTACGATAAATGGGTAGGGTATATTGACAAGTTACATTAACTAGCTGGTAGTCGCATGGTCCCACCATCTTGCCATTCATTGGGCCCCTGGGCATTCAAATCGGTACTTCCCACGTGTTCTGTGGGACATGACGTTATCGTTTTTTTATATTTGAACAGTAGCAAAGGAACGTGCAGGCTGCCTGGTCTTAAGTGGTCATTGAAACCCATGGAAGCCCACGGGGCTACGACAAATGGTATAGAATACGCTGTAGATAATTATGACATATGAATAGTGATAGCCTAGTGGTATGGTTTTGGACTCACGCTGGGTGTCCGGAGTTTGAATCCCGTACGCACCTCTAATTTTTCGAAATTATGTGCGTATTAGAAATTATTTATCACTAGCTTTAACTTTGAAGGAAAATATCCTATGAAAACCTGTGCATTTGAGAGCTCTTTGTAGAGTTCTCGAAGATATGTGAACTTAACTAATCCGTACTTGGACAGCGTGGTGGGACTGACCCCGCTTTCTGAGAGGAGACCCGCGCCCAGTAGCAGGACAATAATGAGCTGACGATGAAGACGATGATGAATTATGACTGTTTGTTTTGTCTTTTGTTATATTTCTATTGTATCTTGTTTAATTAATTGGTTCGTAATTATTTTGTGGCTGTTACGGTCCTATGTTGTGTCGGGGTCGGCCAGTGAGTAACATACAATTTGTAAACAACTATGGAAATAAAATGGTTTCATTATAAAATATTTGAGTTATGCATTATATCGACACGAAAATATGTTATCAATACTATATTATTTTTTGATAGCAATGGAGGAACAAAGGAGCGTACAGACCGCCTGATGTTAAGTGGTCACTGCAACCCATGGACATCCACATCGAACGTCAAATAAAACTGAAGTTCTATCGGAGGTCGTACGTAGATGCGGCACTACTCCTGAGAGCTAAGACGCTCGGCTTGCTGTAAGTGAGCCGGCAATCGCAACTCCAACCGAACAAATTGTTTCACAGCGGATTATGAGGGCGGTGGTCGTACCTCCATGGACGAACTCTACCACCTATCGAAGTTCCGATATAAATATTTTACATTTTGATTAGAATTTATGAAACGACAAGGATGCGTCCCCTTCATAGAAGACCCAGACATGTCTTGAACTACCCGGACGAGATTATCACTTTGGCCAACGCTCCTCCTCCAGGAGGATCCACATCCCGACCATTACTCTTCACACACACACGCCACACTCGGCGTCCCCGACGGAATCGGAGACGAGGCCCTCTTCATAACATGACAGGCACAAGGTATCCTTGAGTGCCGGTCGTTGCGCCATGTAACCCTCCACAACAGCCGCCGACCTAAGCCGATGTTCGAGTCTCACATGAGGCGCCCTTAGGTACGGTGGCAAACCCCCAATATGGAGAGGCGGGCGGCTCCACCCCTCCACGCTCAGTCTTCTGTCCCCCCGGCTCAGCAACAGCAACTACACATTTTCGAAAAAAAAGGTCCTGTCTTTAGATGTCTTTTAGTGGTAAATCTAACTTTTTTTATGTTAAGAGAGTAGCAAAAAAGCGCGAATATGAAGAGGACACTGCAGAGCATGACCCACGTTTAACCTCAAACAGAATAAGTCCTATCTTAGGTCGTACGTACATGTGTCACTACTGAAATTCTCCAACAGTTGGAAACAGCAAACATCGACTAGTTCTAACGGCATATTGGCCCTAAATAGATTTATAAAAACCGGCCAAGTGCGACTTGGACTTGCGCACTGAGAGTTCCGTACAGACTTGCTAGGTATGTGAATAGACTATTTTTGTGATGTACAAATTTACGGTTTTCGGGTGTTTTCCTTTATTTCTGCTATAACTTTGTGCCACATTTTATGATTATAGGTCAAAGAGAAATACTCTGTAAGTTTTGGTTCGCTTGCGAGTGTCGAAATATGTGGCAGTAATGCCGGTTCTATCTTATATTCTTTTAATTGCTATAATTGACACGCTTAATTTGTTCCCAGCTTCAAGGGATTGTAGACTTGAGTATTTGATATTAATTGCAACTCGATACGAGTATTTGATACAACTTTATATTCAGGCGTTCCTGAGAAAATGGGTCTTGACAGACAGACGGACAACGAATTGATTCTATAAGGGTACCTTTTCTTTTGGGTATACGGAATAATACAAATGACAAAATGTGATTAAAGAAAATTACAATATGGCGTGTTAATGGCCAAACGGTCTGTTGGCGAGAGGCATGTCCGCGTGTCCGTATGTGCGTGCGCTAACAATGCTACTGAAGACCGATGTTTGACTAACTGTAAGTGTATCCGACAACCAGGGCCCGATGTAGCTATTAAGCCACTCCGGTCAAAAATAATCTGGAGATAACTCATAACTGGAGAAGACCTGGATCATACTCCACCATGTTGTTCCAATGCGGATTAGTGGACAAGCCGTGTCGGATATTTTCTAACTGCCCACAAGGCTTCAGACAAGGATTTACGCCAGTTATCCAATGGTAACACCGGGGTCGACAGCTTAACATGCTCTTCGAAGCATGGAATGGCGCATGAAATTTGGCCACTAGCGGTCACGCATCCGACTTTCGATCGCGCCCGATAACTTTGTAGAACGGTTACGATCTGCGCCAGCCGCGGGGCTTGCGCCTACATTACGCGTGCGGGCGTTTGTGAAGAAATTCATACAATATGTAAATAAAACAAGAGGATTAAAGTAATATAATGTATTGTCTATATACACAACATTTACAGCATCTCTACACGTCTCCTGCGCATGCGCGTGTCAGCACCCTGGAGAACGCCCGTCCAATACTATGCACGGTCTGGCATGGCCCTGTCCATAGTCTTACCAGTTAAGCTATTGGGAGGTTCCTTCCCAATAGACTTACAAAGAAGAACTATTGATACTTTTTACTTTCTCCTTTTTTGATATTTCCTGGTTTGTCCATCAAGCACCTAGGTCTACGTTGTGTAAATCCTGACAAAATGGGATAGACACAACACCAGCGGAGTCCGAAGACTAGGGAAATTCACAATAGTTTAACTTTAACACTCAGCCCCTACAGTAGGATGTCCTGGCGTGGGTGTTAAAGACACACAAACAGAACAGAAATCTAAATTCATCATTTAGATATCTGCTTGGCCGTGAATCGGGCCCGGAACTCGCGGGTCAGACCGGTATGGCTTCCGCTGCGCCACGCGGGCCGTAATAGTTCAACTGGTGAGACTGCGGTAAGCCAACCGAGAATGTGCCTTTTATACATGTGTCTGTTAAGAATAAAACTACAGTTCAAAATACATATCACGCAGTTTTACAATCTTCGATATAATATAACATTACATGAGATCGGGTACATTTGATTTTTTATGACGATAAATTTATTTTATTACACTAAGAGTTATCGTTACATTAACATATACAGATCAGCATACGAAAAACAAAGACACGTTTTTAATGAAGTTTTCATAATTTCAATAATTATTGTGGTAAGCATTGGCCAGACCTCCTGGACACTTCACGATAACTTGTCTCCCACTTAGTCTTCACTACATCTATTTAGAATATTCTCAGTCTAACGCACTGCACCATACGGGCCATGCGGCTGCGGCTTGCAGCGCGTGCGGCCTGAGCTAATTAACGATTAATTGCGACCATTTTAATCTCTTATACACATTGTTCGGAATAGGCCTCAACTGGACGCGACTTCTTTGGATGTTGAACTTTTTGAATCTATGTGTGAGTACCAAACCACCGTGCGGGCTTCCTAATATTAAGTGGCCACTGTTGCCCATGGACACCTACATTTAATCTTAAACAGAACTGAAATCCTATCTAAGGACGTTCATATGTAGATGTGTCACTATTCCCGAGGACTCAGACTGTAGCCTCGCTGTAAGTGTGCCGACAGTCATCTCTCCAACCGGAACAAGGTGTACGGCAGATAAAGAGGGTGACGGTGGTCCACCTCGGTCGAGCAGTTATACCATCTATTTTTGGCTTGGCCACAAATGCCACGCCGGTTCATGGGTTCCATGTGAGAATTCTTCCACACAATCCTTCATCTAATGTCGCTTCACGCGGCCAGCAGTGCCCATCGCATTCGTCTTAAATCAATATACAAAAATACAAGAAAATTTAAATTGCATAAAATACCAGGCTTTACAACACCCACCGACGTGTCATAAAATGAATGTCTCCTGTATCGTCGAAAATAATATATTTAAATAGATACATTTCAGTACCTTTGTACACAGGAAAGTCGTAGCCGCAGCCGCAGGCCGCAGCGGCAAGTCGCACAGTTCGCAATACCATTCTTATAGCATACATTTGACACATTCTGTTACATTACATCGCTAAGCCGGACTACGGTGCCGTCCTTAAGCTGAAATGCCGTTATCCAATATCTAGAAGATTTCGACATTTTGAGGTTTTCATAATCAGCCAAACACGAATTAAAAGTTTTATTATGTGAAACTGCGTTGTTAGATTTATTTTAGATACCTCAAACTCTTGCACATGACATCTAGTTATTAAGTAGCATTAATTTTTAAAAATTACCCTCTTTTTTGGCCATAACTCGAAAAGTGGTTTTGGTATGTAACGGCATTATAGGTTAAGGCCGGCAGTACGCTAGTGACTCAGCTGAGCGGCGAGTGACTTAGCAACTAAACACCTACCACCACTCAACTAAATTAATAGCATAATTCGAACCGGGCCTAAGTCTAGCTGCCTCGTTTGGCTCCGTACACACTGACAGCAGGCGAATCCTTTACAATGATTGGTTGCAATCATTATGTACCGCTGCTGGGCTAGGTCTCTCCTCACAACCGGAGCATACGCCACCACGCTGTTCCAATGGGAATTAATTGAGCACGATTATTTAACGGCAAAGAAAAACATCGCGAGGAAGCTTAGGCGTCTAAGAATTTTTCATAACGTCTGTGAGGAGCGCCACGCCGAGCAGTGGGATAGCAATCGGTTGATGACGACAAAGATTCTTGTCCGCAAGCTCTAGACGAGACAACCTAATTCAGGAAGTCCAGTTTTGCTGTAAACACATTATGTAATATTGGTACACAAAGTGATTCGTTGTAACAGAATAAAGTCACTTGTAAGTCCAATCCTCAGTAGATAGTCTATAAACGAAATATTCACAATCTCTATACACAGTAATAACTATAGAAATCTGTAAAAACATGATCGGACAAGAGCATATGTCTTACAACTAGAACGAGTAAGGAAACGCAATCTTGTAAAGTGTGTACGGACCCTGTTTTGTAATATATTATTAATATATCTTGGTTTCCATCCACACTATGCAAATATATACATTCGTCTGTTCTTTTGTGCTAAAAATATTTTTTGTATTTTACGAATTATTAAAAAGTTTCAAGTCAACCCTTACATTGGCGGCTATACGAGCTTAAAAGGTTTAAAATTCTGTTCAAATTAACACGAATATTGAGCGGAGAGCGGGCGACGGGTGGCTGGCTGCATGATTTATGCTACCGTCCTTAAGGTACAATGCCGTTATATGCCAAGACCACTTTTATAGTTATGGTAAAAAAAGTTTAATTTAAAAAAATTGTGCTACTTAGTAACTAGGCGTCGCATCCAAGAGTTGAGATATCAAAATAGATCTAATACAGCACTTTCGAATAGTTAAACTTTAAATTTGTAATTGTGTCGTGTTATTCTAGTCTTAAATTGTAAATAAGTAATTCTGCCGTTCTTAAGTGGAAGTGCCGTCCAACATGTAGCCGATTTCGATACTGAGGTATTTATAATCAGCGAAAAATTAATTTAAAGTGCAACTATTTGAAAGTGCTCTATTAGATCTATTTTGATTCCTTAACTCTTGCATATTACGTTTAATTATTAAAGTAACACATTTTTTTTAAGTACCCTCTTTTCTGACCATAACCCGAATAGTAGTTTTAATATGTAAAGGCATTAGCTTAAGGATGGCAGATTTTTCTTTTGTGGCATTTTATATATGGCAATTTAATAATAAATTAATTCAATATTTAATTTAAAGCGATTACGAGACCGGTGAACACAAAATTTCGTAGCAAAACCACCACCCGCTACCCGCTCACAATCCCTGACCGTTTGAACAGTTCCTATATATTTAGGAGTACAGACGAAGTTAAATACAATTACCGACAGAATTATTTGTAAATACTCTTCTCTTAATTATACAATACAATCATAATGTGTCCGGTGCATCGCGGGCCGCGGGGACGGCGACCCCCCGCTGGACCAGAGTGGACCACATTTTGGAGATATGTTGTGACGAGTTATTGATTTTGACGGTACGAGTATTGAGTCTGATTTTCCTACAGCATTGATGAAGTAAACGGGGACACAATCCACTGGAATCAGTACCAATGCTGCCAGCCACTTCTATGCTAAGTATAAAAAAACGTGTGTGTACTTATGTCCGCAAGGAGTTATTCTTCTTTGGTGTATTTAATAAAAAAATGCATTTAAAGAAATTTTAAGTGAGCAATCGACCAATAGGCGAACGTACAATACATTTTGTACTACAAAACATTTTCATTGAAATAATAAACTTGTTACATCGGAGCGCGCGCTATAAATACACTGAACTATTTACCCAAATGCGCCAAAAAAAAAACAATTACAAAAATTGATTCATAGTTTGAAAGTCCATCTAATGAGTCAGTGGTCACTGTCGCCCCTGAACGCCTGTACATAATCTTAAATATGATTAATTTCCCGAGAACCAACCACCGTGCGGACCGGAATGCACCGAACCCACTACTCACACTTTTCAAGAGCTCATTTCCACTTTTTAATTTGGGAAGAGGAGCAAACGAGCGTGTAAGCCACCTGATGTTAAATGGTCACTGCAGCCCATGAACAGCCACATCTAACCTCAAAGAGGACTGAGGCTGTACGTAGATGCGTCACTATTCTTGAGAATTAAGACGATTGCCTCGCTGTATGTGTGCCCGGAAACACAATAGCTTCACGGCGGATTGTGAGGGCGGCGATACCTCGTCAGTCAAACTAGTTCTACCACCTATCTAATATTTTACAACAGTTTCAAAGTACAATATTAATTAAGTACTAACGGTATTATTCATAAGGGCTCGTCGGACGGTCAGGCGCAGTCCACATGCGCGCGATGTGTTTGTTTACTATTCAATGAACATACAGCTTACGAGATCAAGTTCTCAGTAGATATTACAAGTCACTACGTGAGGACGTAAACATTAGTAGCTTGTGCTGCGTTTCCCAACTTCCTTTAACTATAGATCACTGATTCTGAAGAATGTAGGTCTATTCTGTTGCAGGGTAAGCAGCATCGGCGTTATTTTCGTATCATAATCGGCACATTGCGAGTCGGGCTCGAAAAACGAGGGTTCCGTACCGACTTTTCTTTTTCGGTTTTCGGATTTTTCTTTTTACTTGTGCTATACGACATTGCTTCTTGCCAAATTTCACGACTCTAGGTCAAAGGATCGGTTTCGAATTCCTTGCGAGTGTCAAAACATGCGGCATACACGGCCGTATTCTATGATTGTGTTCACATAGAAGATTGATATTCATTTCAACTTGACACCTCCAAGTGTACCTGAGAAAAAGGGTCTCGACAGATACACAAATAGACAGATAAGAAATGATCCTATAAGACTCCCTTTTACTTTCTGAATTACGAAACCCTAAAAATACCAGCCGAATTGAGAACCTCATGGAGAAGGAGTCTTTTGAGAAGTTGGTTAAAAGGTATTGAGTACGAAATTTTCGTTCCCACGGGCTACCGGGCGGGTGGGGGTGGTCGAGTGTTAGTAGGATTATAGGAATTATTGGCTGACACTTGACATTAAGATATCAAGTGGTAGGAGGGTTCCTAAACACATAAACTGCGGCGCTAATATTCGAAACGATCTATCCGTGCGGCCCTTAACGTAACAGGCGAGTTCCAGTTCGGCGGAACACACTCTATGCGTGCGAGCCGCACGGGTGGCGCGGACAGTAAAACTCGACAGGTGCATTTGCCGCAGTCAGTGTGTTAAGAAGTATTGAGGGTGGTCCTTGTAATTACGAATATACCCGAGTTTGGTATTGTAGCGACCATTTACTTCGTTAGTACAAAATAAGGTGGCTGTTCGACACTGTCTTCTTATAGCCCCGCGAATTTTGATTATCGTCCGCTTGAAGTTAACACAAGTTTGAGTAGAATAAATCAATTCGAACGTCGATTGCCACCGATCAATGTGACCGCGGTGAAGGAGCGGCGAAAGAAAATATCGAGAGGAAACCTACACATCTGAAAGTTCTCGAAGGTGTGTGAAGTCTTTCGTTTCGCATCGTGGTAGACTACGACGTAATTGTTTTCATTTGGAGAGAAGACCCGTGTCCAGCAGTGGGACATTAATGGATTGATGATGATGACGACGATGGGTATGACCTCGACCGTCCGGACGCCGTCGCCATGCATTAACGTAATTCTACGTCCATAGTATTTTCAACTGTGTATAGTTTCTGTTAGATATCGAGACCCGATCCCCCACCCCTCCCCTTCTTCCGTGGTGCATGGTGCCGCAGGATAGAGCGTACGCCGCTCAGACCAGCTCCAGCACCTTGATGGTGCCCTGGCTGTTGGCGGCGAGCAGCACGGGCCGCTCGGGCGCGCGGCGCCAGCACACCGCCGACACGAACTCGGAGGGCTCCTCGTCGCGCCGCTCGCGCTCCAGGAACCCGCGCACCGCCTGCCGGACGTACGGGTGTCGCATTAATAGCTGCGCTGGCGCCGCCTAGCGGCGGACACTAGCACCGGAGTCAAACGTCGCAATCGGTCGGGCGAGCTTCACTTTACTCACAGCCGCCAAACAGTTAACATTATTGGAATCCGTCTCGTGTACTTACACGTTGTCTTTTATATACTGAAGTTGATTATCGAGAGATATACTGAGTGATTAAAGTATCTTCTTAATAAAACATATCTCATATATCTTTGTATTAAACCGATACTTCTCAGTTAGAACGCCCACTGTAACCAAGAAATATGGCTGACGGTAACGAGATAAAGAAACACGCCATATGACAAGTGTCACCTCAATTTGATGTGCAAACGACAAATTAAAAAATACGACAGCAAATAATTAACCTATTAACATTATTAAAATAATTACGAAGTATGCACGCAATATACTGCGAGGCAGTCATAGCAGCCGAGTGGTTAAGATTGCGACCTCTCACGCTGGGTGTCCGGGGTTCGAATCCGCACGCACCGCAGATTTTTCGAAGTTATGTGCGTATTAGAAATTAATTATCACTTACTTTAACGGTGAAGGAAAACATCACGAGGAGACCTGTTTACCTAATAGTTCTTTGCAAAGCCTCGAAGGTGTGTGACGTCTACCAATCCGTACTTGAACGGCGTGGACTATGGCCTAACCCTCCTCATTCTGAGAGGAGACCCGTGCCCAGCAGGGGGACGTTAATAGGTGGATGATGAGCGCTTACCTCGAAGCGGTAGGCGAGCAGCGGGCGCGCCAGCCCCGCGTAGTACACGTACAGCGCGTTGTTCTCCGAGCCGCACGCCACGTACCTGTCGCACGCTCGCTCATATAACGGCTTAAACCACTGAATGTTATCGTCACGGACGACAGATGGCGTCACATTTTTTATTTTATAACAAAATTTAGCGATAAGGCTGACCGGTCACCCGATGGAAGGTGGTAGGTGGTAGAACTACAGTTCGGTCGGAGGTGCGGTTGCCGGTTACAGCGAGGTGACCATTTTAATCTTCAGGAATAGTGACGCATCTATCCTTGATGTACGACCTTCAGTTTTGTTCGTTCTGGGCTGCAGTGACCACTTACATAAGGTGACCGGCACGTTCATTTGGTACTCTTCAACAAAAAAAAAAACACCTAATTATTCAATATTAAGTGTGAATAAGTCAGTTCGCCGGTCACCATGGGCATCGCGCCGTACTCATGTATATAAGAACTCAGTTTCATGTAGGATATAGTTATTGTATAGTTTAATGCAGTCTTTTATTTTAAATTAAAAAGAGACACGGTCAACCCGTACGTATATAATCTCAATCTGTATTGTCATTTTATTATAATGTTTACAGCATGTAATTGATGAAACGAACGTTTCTCCCGAGGTGACGGACAGACTCCAGCGGCACAAGAACGCGTGCCCTCCGGCACTGGTGTAGAGCCGTGAATAACGGCTGACTGACTGACGTCACCGTTACTCACTCGCCGGCCTCCAGTTGCGTTCGCGCAGTGAGGACAGACCGATCGCGACAAACGCACGTCTCACGATTTCGCCTACGATACGCCATACTCTTCTTCTTAGTGTACAGTGTTTTTCTTAACGTTCGTAATATGTACGTACGTGGTACTTAAGTATGTGATAAGTACGTGCATTGTACGATTAACCCCACTGTCCCTTCAGCTTGGTGGCGTGTGCAGTCTCCGCGGAGGAGAGGGACAATGCGGTACTCACTTTCCGTCGGTGGCGAGCCCCACGAAGTTCTTCTCGTTGGCGTGTCCGGTGAAGGAGCGCACGCAGCGCGGCGACTCCACGCGCCACAGCTTCAGCTGCGAGTCTGTGGACGCGGACACCAGCGTGCGCGCGTCCAGGAACTTCACGTACGAGACCGCCTTCCTGCGCACACAATGATGTCAGACTCTACACACGAACCATCGCGGGAATAGTATGTTTTTATTATTTTTGATGAGTGTCAAACGAACACCCATGTTTAACGGGACTGAAGCCTTATCTCAGGTCGTACATAGATGCGTTACTACTGAGGACTAAGTCGGTCGCCTCGCTGCAAGTGTACTGGCAACCACCACTTTCAAACGAAAAAAATTGCTATATTACAGATTGTGAGGGCGGTAATGATACATGCCCGGACGAAGTATATTCTACCCTCTTAAAATTGTAAGGGTAGCACGTTACCATGACACACTTGATAGGGCACCGTACCATAAGGGCAGCACGAGGTCACGAACAGTACCTGTGATCGCGGAACACGGCGAGCGGGTGGCGCGGCGCGCGCAGGTCGTAGTAGTGCACGCAGTGGTCCGCCGAGCCGAACGCGAGGTGGCACGACGACTTGGGGTTGAAGCGCACGCAGCACACGTTGAACTTGGCCTCCAGCGTGGCCACCGAGCGCTCCGCGTTCAGCGCCCACAGCTTCACGCGCGCGTCGTCAGAGCCGGACGCCAGCAGCCGCACGTCCGCGCGGTTGAAGTGCACCGACCTGCGCACCGTCTCAGTATTTTTTTGTACACCTTACCCTCACACCTACTTAAGCCACCTCGCGGCCAGGCCCCCCGCTGTTAAGTGACACTGACATTTGACCTCAAACAGCGTTATATAAGGACGTCCGTAAATGCGTCGCTACTCGAGGGCGATGGTCGTTTCGTCTGTGAGTATACCTGACAGTCACACCCCTCGAACCGAAACTCAAGTATTGTTTTATGGCGAATTTTGAGAGCGGCGATCCCCTCCCCTCCCCTGTCGATGTATGTATCTACTGCCTCTGACTGCGTTACGCCACGCTACGAGCGCCGCACCCACCAGCATCACTTGCCGTGCTCGGCGGGCGAGCGGGTGCGCTGGCCCACAGTGACATCACACAACGAGCTATTACACGGCTATGTAGCCCTTTCTGTAGACTCGTGTTACTGCTACAGTCAACAGCTCCTCTCTTTCCTCTTCAGTCGACCACTCTTTTACCTTGGTCTCAATCCAACATATACACCGGGTGGTCGCATTCTCCATTCCATCCACAAGATTAGGCCCTACCCAGCTATGGGACGAGACCCATGCCCAGCAGTGGGACGTAAAAAGGGTTGGAGTCACGAGACTTACCAGCACCGCTTGTCGTGCTCGGCGAGCGCGCGCGTGCGCTGGCCGGTGGCGGCGTCCCACACGGCGACGGTGCCCTCGTAGTCGGAGGAGGCGAGCACGTGCTTGTGGTACGCGTTCCACGACACGCACGAGATCTTGTGCGAGCACTGCATCTCCGCGCACGGGTAGTGTACGTCCACCGCATCGCGCACCACCGACTCGAACTCGAACACCTGCGCACGCGCCGCTCGATGATATTAAACATCGTTCTGCTTGTTATATTTTTTTCAAATCAAATCATTTTATGTGCAAAATAAGGCACAAGAAATAAGGTTGGAGTGTACAGAGCTGCAGGATTTAATCGCTTATTCTGACCCGTAGGAGCGTACAAAATTCTGTTAAGATCTCATTCATATATATCATATGAATGAGACCTGAACGGGTCTTATTCCTATACATATATCATAATTGTAATATGTGCATGTCCAAAGTATATAGAACTTGTACACGACATATTCTAAGTGCTCGGCTAAGATAAATTCCTGTAAAGAAACGTGAAAGACAAGGTGACCAATGAGACCAATAGAGAGATAGCAATGAATCAGTATGAATGAATTATTCCCATATAAAGTAAACTCAAAAACTAAAATCCTATTACTGAAAAATCACTAAAGTGTGGAACACGAAAATATTCTCATCTGAAATTTATGTACAAACTATTCAATATTTCATCACCAACCGATTAATGTCCCACTGCTAGGCGAGGGTCTGCTCTCAGAATGAGAAGGGTTAGGCCATATTCCACCGCGCTGGCCTAGTGCGGATTGATATAGTTTACACACTTTCGAGAACTTTACCAAGAACACTCAGGCGTGTAGGTTTCTTCACGACGTTTTCTTCACCGTTAAAACAAGTGATAATTAATTTCCGATTCAATATTTATAGTCTATTAAGTAAATTACTTAAACGTAATATATTTTAATTTTTAATACATATTCATAGTGGTGTTCAGAGGATAGCGTGTGTATTAATCAATCAATCAAGGCGGCGGTGGTTTCTTCCCGGACGAATTATAATTCCATCAACTATTTAAATTTCCGATCAATATGCTAATTATGGATTTAAATTCTACATTACACTTATAGCGAGACGACCTTCTTAATCCTCAGAAGCAGTAACGCATCTACGTACGACCTCAGTTAGGACTTCAGTCCTTTTTGAAGTAAAATATGGGTGGACACCCATATTTTACTTCAAAAAGGACTAAAGTCCTCGGCTGTAGTGACCATTTAACATCAGATGATAAAAAAAATGATATAGGGAGAAAGAAAGAGACACACACAGACGAGAGAGAGTGATAAAGACGTGACATTATGTATCGATTTACTCACTAGTGACTGAATAGCAGCGGGAATTTGAATAAGAGACATATCAGAGCAAGCATTATCGATCTCTTGACTTTGAAAACATTCTTT